>JXSR01S044190.1:8407-20461 GCA_000969725.1 Ophiothrix spiculata | reverse complement strand
GCATTCCAGAGTCGCGGAGCTGCTACACAAAATGAGTTGTCACCATACTTTCTAATTGTTCTTTGAATACGAAGAAGCAATTTGTCATCACCGGAACGTAAATTACGTCTCCCGGGGACATACGTGACCATAAAGTTCGAGAGATATGGTGGTGCCAAATCGTTAATGCACTTGAACACAATGAGAAGAGTCTTAAATTGAATTCTCTGTTCTATCGGTAACCAGTGCAATGATTTCAGTAACGGTGCCGATGGATGAAGCCTTTCTGCTCTAAATACAATTCTTGCAGCCCTGTTCCGAAATACATATTGAATAATTGAAAATCAACATAGCAAATTTAAAGTCAGTATACCATATTTTTATCATTTCTACTCTCCCAAACTGCCAATCCATAAAACTTTTGTGACAATTCTAGAAGAATAGGAGCTTTTATTTGACATCACAAAATGTATCAATTCTGACATAATCAAAGGGATAATGATATGATGAACTCCTTAATAAGATAATTTTTGGGCTGAATTATTAGGTTTTAAACAATATTAAGTCCATTATTTGTGTGTGAGGTGTTAGTGAATGTTGGTAGACAGATGAGGAGCCTGCTGCCTATTTTTACAATAAATTGCTCATATATTTCAATAATTACTTTTTGGACTAGCATTGATTGTTTTAATATATCATGTAGATAAAGTCATTTACAAGAGTCCTTTATCATACACATCCCTCATCATTACCATTCCTTCAAAATAATGGAGTGAAAACACAAGAGGGTGAGGTCAATGTCAGGGTTGGCCGGTATTTCCCGGGGCAGTAAATACCGGTATTTACCGGTAAATACCACCAAGCAAATTTTGGCTAAAGTGGGAAATACTTGAAAAAGAAGTGATTTCAAAGCTTGTGTGCTTTGAAACATTAATAATATTAATTAACTACCACAGAGAAGCTCATATAAGACACAATCATTCCCCTGGGGTGGGAAGGGGTAAGTGGTGTTTTCAGTGGGATATGCAGTACTTAGATGACTATTTATGTCTGTAAAATATAATTAATGACTTTTAACCATGTGGTAGTATTTTAAGATTTGTGAACAGAGTGTGCATTTTCTATTTGTGGGGAAGTGACAAAAAAGTTTCATTGTAAGAAATATAGGGCCTATCAGTGATTTGTGTTAATTCTTTTAATAGTATGCTTTTGGTCGACTCTAACACGCCTAAGGAATGTTCACTTGAAAAATATTTATAATCAACAGCCATTTTGAACCTACACAGCACTATAATTGCCAAAGTTAAATCATACATGTGCTAGTTTTATGTGTGTGTTTATAAATATGTGTCTTTTGTTGATCCATATGTAAACCCCTCAACATCTCAACCCCCAGCAGCATCATGTATCATTATAGACATTGATGAATATACAAGTTGTGAATATAAAACATGCCTGATTGCATGTTTTTGTCATAGATAATTTAATTATTCAAGTAAACCAATTTAAACTTGTTCACATAACATTCTAATGAGAAAACATACTTAAATTAGGATAACCCCCATTGGATCTTGAAAATAGATATTTAGTGAATGGTATTTCCCAGGTATCGACCAGGTATTTCCCGGTATTAACCAGTATTTCCCGGTATTTCCCAGTATTTACCAGTATTTCCCGGTATTTACCAGTATTTCCCACCTAAGCGGGAAATACTAGTATTTCCCGGGAAATTGCCAACCTTGTCTCAGGTGGGTGTTAATCAAAGTTAAAACCACATTCAGTTCTTTATTGCACTTTCTATTAAATGTGGTGTGTAAATGGACTTGGCACTGAAAACAAATAGCAATTGACCAGTCTGATAAGAAAATACATTTAACTCCACATCATTCAATTAAAATGTATATTTCAATTCTTAAGAGGGTGGTAGATTTTCAAACCTACAAAAACATAAAACCTTAAAGCATTGGATTATTTCATTTTTACTTTTACTAACCAGTTTTAATATAATAATAATAATAATAATACACATTTTTTTTTCTTTTAGGAAAAGCTATGTTTACAAAAATAATATTATTTGGTAAAATTTTTGGTAACAATGAACTGTGAATTTATTATCCACTGAAAGGTAATACCCTATTCACTCGTCTAATTCAACTATTTTCCATCTGACAATCTCTTTAAAATTAACAAAATCCCCATTTCAAAAAGTTTGACAAATAGTCATACTCTATGACCGACACTTCATTTAAATTATTTTTAAAAAATTTGGCACGCTAATTTGAAAGCGCTCAACTGTAACGTAATCTAAATTCAGAAAACGAGTAGTTGAATTGGACGAGTGGATACGGTACTACTTTAAGTAACTTACCAGTCTGTGCTTTAAATCAAAAAATCAATTTTACTCCAAACCATTCAATTAAGATGTGCATTTCCATTTCCAATAGGATGGTGTTAAAGGTGTAGGTTCCTTTTTTAGGATGTGCATAATTTACTTTTAACTGATTGACCTTGACCTCTGAAAAGCATTGATCAAGGTTTCAACCCTAGCTTGTGTCTTGTTTTCTCCTGAGAGGCAAAAGAAAGTATGCAACCCCGGGGATGAGGCTGTTATGTAAATACAAATGAAATGGAAAATAGGTATACCAATTAATTTTACATTTTGTGCTATATCTCCAAAACTATCAAGAAATTTCGAGGTGAAATTTTGGATTTATAATTAGAAAAATATGGGCTTTTATTTGACATCAAAAAATATACTACTTCCGGTTGAGCCCTGAGGATGAGAACGGATCGGAACCTACACCTTTAATGCAACACTTTTTAACACTATAGGCCACTGACTTAAACCACTGTGCTTGAATAACCTACATGGTGTTTATCCACCACACTTGTAAGAATCATGTTGAATACTGTGTTAACCCTTTGAACCCTGGCCATTCCACGTGTATCTGTGTATCAATAAAACCCCTAAACGTACTGTGATTTTGATTTCTCTTGCTTTACTTTTTTGTTTTACAGTAGCCTGAATTGTTACAATAACCAGCATTCACAAAAGAAGACTATTTATGATGTCCAACATATTCATTATTTACATTGTAGTCTATGGGTGAAGCCACATTTGTTGAAAATTGTGATCAAATTTACGAAAATATGAGGAGTTTTTCACCTCTGTTGAGTAAATAAGTTCAAAATGACCCATCAACCATGGGTTCAAAGCTTCATTGATGTCTTTCTATATTTCTAAGACCATTGAAAATAGTAACTACCCATGCCACATCAAGTTTCTGACACGTGACCTAAGAGCCGGTAAACCGGCCCATCAGGTATACATGTATACACATGAGCCGGTATACTAGCCTGTCGGGTTCAAAGAGTTAACACAGTTTGTATATATGAATCCTTTATGGTTTATATGTATACAAAATATGCTAAAGTACAAGAGCAGATAGAGATAACAACCATTGTTGCCTTTTAAGATTTAGATTAAGTGCCAATTTGATGCTTAATAGTTGGTTGTGTCTTTACCCTTCCAGTTTACCTCATAACAGAATATTTCTTTGATATCAGCAATTCACCAACAACTTGAAAAGATTTGGCAACCGTCTTTGATCGTGAACTTCAGGTTAAAACAAAACACCTTCACAATAATTCTCTATCCACTGATCCTGATTGACCTATCCAATCATTAAGCTGTGATTGTATACTTCTCGCAGATATCAAAACCAAGTGGGGGAGCCACAACTGTCTTACATCTCTAAATCAGACTCTGTTACGAGATCTATAGCATATCCATTGTATTCTACAACACTGTAAACTTGTGTTTTTGTGTTGTTTAAAAGACTAGCAATTACTGATTAGGATTGATTAAGACCAAATCACTGTGTATTAACATATTTTGTGCATGAATCTTTTATGATTTTGTTGCTAACAACAAACCTTGAACACAATTTTATTTGTATATTCAGCAAAATTGGGTACTATTGTTATGATTCATAACATATAGGTTATACACTACTAAATGCCTTTCCTATTCTTTTATATGATAAAATGGTCATTTTTGAGGCTGTTTTTCTCATATTTAGAATTCTTAGATGAATAAACGGGCATTATGGTGTGAAAGTACAACATGTATCCTACAAATAGTCAGAATTTCAGCATAGTATTACCTGGAAAGTTTTTACTTTTAAAAACGTTAAACGTAGTAATGTCATTACCGCCCTGCTTTCCCAAGTATGAATTGGCAAAAAAATGGGATCAGGCCAATATTCGGCGAAACACGCTGGCGGAGTAATTTCTGACTATTTTACAAATCAAATGTAAGAAACTGAAAGAAGACATTCAAATCTAAAGATGTAATATGACATTTTCGTATTTTATTACACATCATAGCTCAATTTTAAGCTTTTTAGAGTACGTTCTCTGGATGACGCACAAGCAAATAGTTCCCATTTTGGCCATGGCTTGGTTCCCGGTAGTTATTTAGTAATGTATAAACTATAGTCTAATTTATTTGCCTATAGTCATATTAGTTTATGTGCGTTAATCAGCTGCTTACTGTATACTCCAAAGTAAATAAAATATAATCATTAACATTTACTGGCAGATCCTTCAATTAAGATGAATATTTCAATTCTCAAAAAGATGGTGGATTTTAGGTACCTGTAATCATTTACTAAATGACTCTTTATTGTACATAGGTAAACAACTTTAAGTTTAAAAGTTTTTAGTCGGAAAATAAATGTTTGGAAAGATTTAAAAATCAGAACGAAAACATCTTTTGTTTTTATTCATGCTTTAATGAATCTGTCTGAAACACAACTTTTGATTAAGGATTGCTAGGTTATAACTGCCAATGTATAGATTCCCAATGTTTATTTGTTATTTTCTTATATCCATTATCTCAATAAGCCAATGACATAAAACCGTTTATTGTACATGGTTGAACACTTTAGCCTTAAGGCTCTGTCACATATCACCGTATAGAGCAAAATGCACGCCTAGCGTACTTTATCCCACTATTGTTATGTTGTTTGCGTTGTTGTTCATCATGTGTTTGTTACAAGTACGTTCAATATGTTATCCATACAGTCCGTCCGTTATGTTTACGTTTAATTCGTTATATTCATACGGTGGTGGTCCGTTTAGCACACGTTCAATATGTGAAACTTTTTGTATGTTACTCGTACATTTTACTCTATACGGTGATGTCTGACAGAGTCTTGAGGCTAAAGATGTTCACCCAAATACAATAAATGGTTTTACACTGGATGAACTCTTTAAACCTTAACAGAATATACATTGTTTTCTTCAATAGACCACTTTCGTATGTCCCTTAATGCATCTTGAAAGTACCACAAATACGGGACCTTGTGACGTATCTTGCTCAGTATACCATATTTGAAGTTCTGCGCATTGCGCACAGCTCGACTGCGCAAGATACGTCACAAGGTCCCGTATTTGTGGTACTTTCAAGATGCATTATGGGACATACGAAAGTGGTCTATCATGCTTTAAAGAATCAGTTGAATGAAAAGTTTTAATCAAGAACAGCTAGGTTACTTATTGCTATTCTGTAGCTTTGGCGATGTTTCTTTTTATTTTCTTACATCTATTTACTCAAGGAAGGTAACATATCTGTTGCCTGTTATACAATACAATCCTTTATTGCACTCAGCAATTACTATGCAGTGTAAATGAACTTAACATTGAGAGTAAATGCCACTCAGAGGACAACTGGCCAGTCTATTCCGATAAGAAAATCCATGTAACTCCAGACCATTCAATTAAGGCGTGCATTTGAATTCTCAAGAAGACAAGTGATATGTAATACCAGCTAACCTTCCAAGTCATTGACTTAAACCACAGCACATGGATAGGAAACTTCCCATCATTTTTTCTTATAAGAACCAGTTTTAGAACACCCTAAAATAGAAATATTGTCTTATTGAAGACAAATTAGAGAAATAAACTTTATTTACAGATGAACGTTTTTTTAATTTTTGCCATTCATATTCCTGGTATTTTATTCCTTGTACATCGAGTGGACCTATTTACTAAAGTAAGACTTGTTCAAGTGTGGTTAATGAACTTAACACTGAGAGTAAATGCCACTCAGAGGACAACTGGCCAGTCTATTCTGATAAGAAGATCCATTTAACTCCAGACCATTCAATTAAGGTGTGCATTTGAATTCTCAAGAGGACAAGTGATATGTAATACCAGCTAACCTTCTAAGTCATTGACTTAAACCACAGCACATTGATGAACAACTTAAAAACATCAGAAACTTCCCATTATTTTTTTCTTCTAAGAACCAGTTTGAGAACACCCTTTGTACAGCTAGATTTGCAAAAAAAATATAGAAGTATTGTTTTATTGAAGACAAATTAGAGAAATAAACTTTATTTACAAAAGAACATTCTTTAGCTTTTGTCATACATATTCCCTGTCTTTCCTTGTATATCGAATGTACCTATTTACTAAAGTAAGACTTTTTCAAGTGTGTTGCCTGTTATATAAGCTACAATATAATGCTTTATTGCACTCAGCAATTACTGTGCAGTGTAAATGAACTTAACACTGAGAGTAAATGCCACCCAGAGGACAACTGACCAGTCTATTCCGATAAGAAAATCCATTTAACTCCAGACCATTCAATTAAGTTGTGCAGTTGAATTCTCAAGAGGACAAGTGATATGTAATACCAGGTAACCTTCCAAGTCATTGACTTAAACCACAGCACATGGATAGGAAACTTCCCATCATTTTTTCTTTTAAGAACCAGTTTTAGAACACCCTTTGTACAGATAGGTTTGCAAAAAAATAGAAATATTGTCTTATTGCAGACAAATTAGAGAAATAGACTTTATTTACAGATGAATGTTTTTTAACTTTCATTCATATTCCCGGTATTTTATTCCTTGTACATCGAGTGGACCTATTTACTAAAGTAAGACTTTTTCAAGTGTGGTTAATGAACTTAACACTGAGAGTAAATGCCACTCAGAGGACAACTGGCCAGTCTATTCTGATAACAGACCATTCAATTAAGGTGTGCATTTGAATTCTCAAGAGGACAAGTGATATGTAATACCAGGTAACCTTCCAAGTCATTGACTTCAACCACAGTACACAGATGAACAATTTAAGAGGGAAAAAACATTGTATTTCTTTTTTAATTGAAACAAATAAAATGCACTATATCCAATTTACAGAAATCAAATTGTCAAATCTATAATCATGTCATTGTAAGTGATTTTCAACGTAAGACATGATTCTCAATGGAACGTTCAATAAACATTTAATGTGGGTTTTTTTCTCTTTTTCTTCCTGCCATGATTGTTTCTTCATGCTGTGTGTGTGTTTTAATTATTTTCCTGTGTTTTAACTTGCCTGGGATCGGTACGGATTCCAATTATATTGGACTGTATGTTTTATTTGTTTGTTATTAAATAGAGATGATTGAATGAATATAAATTTTAGGACCAGCTTTAAAGCACATTGTGTTTATTTTTTTAAAAGACAGGAATATAACTGGTTAAACTTTGATTGGGCAACTTACACCATTATCTTTACTTACAGATTGGAAACATTTGTTATGTAAAAAACAAAAACAAAAGCTACTAAATATTTTAACAATTTAATTTGATTCGTTTGAAAAGAAAGATAATTTCTACCAGTATTTAGGTTTAGAATGTTTATGTTGGATATGCATCATATTATAATATCAATACATACTATTAGAGGAAAGCATTATACATAAGATCAACATGAAAAACAAAATTCTGCTTGTAGACTCATTTTCTTGATCACTTTTTGCTGTGTTTGGAAGGTTGCTGTTCTGAACTTACATACCAACTGTAAACCTGCAGATGAAACTTTGGCTGATGTACCGTTTAGTCCATAAAAATTATCTATACAATGCGTATCTGCTAATAATCACTAATGGGATGCTTCAAAATTCAACCGGCGGTCGTCTGCTGGTTCTGAACGGGCCAGAACCAACAAGCAACTGCCCAGTTGTGTTTGAAGCAGCCCCTAAGTAACTATGAATAAACCTTACACAGATAAGAAAGCAAATACAATTCAGGTACCTAGTAGCTGTGATAGTCTGGTCTCTTCGGATAAGAAAATACATTTAATTCCAGCACATTCAATTAAGGTGTGCATTTCAATTCTCAAGAGAGCCTTGGATATGCAGTATCTGCTAACTATTAAGTAAATTACTCTACCTGAATATAAGTTGTTTGACAGAGGTTGTAGTTATTCTTTCTTTATTCATGTAAATGAACTTGTATGATGCAAACCTTCCCCATTTTGATATTTCATTTAGAAGAAAAAGACAAAATGCTCTAGAAGACATTGATTTCTATAGGCAAAAGTTCAAAAAGTGCATGAGAACTCTCAGGTTTTTTTTCATATGTTTTTTGCACATATTATAATCAATTGTATTTGTTTTGCTATCCTAACGTGGTTGACAGCTGCACACAACCAAATAAGTTACTCCTAATGGCAATGTACACCACATTATGTATCTCACACATATACAACATTATTGTGTAATTCAACTTTATGTTCCTAATGGAATACAATGAATTTGTAAAAAGCGCTAATGATACAAAATCATTTTTGGTGCATTTGAACTACTGAATTGCTATACTCATTTGTACTGATCAACATAACTCACAAATGTGTTTCTGTGTTTCTTTTTTTATCCAGGAGCTCCATATATTTTTGTATCCCCAGCTGATACCACCACCACTCAAAATGAAAATGTAGTTTTTAACTGTGAAGCAGAGGCTTCTCCCAGTAACATCACACACAGATGGTTCTTCAATGATATTCCTGTGGAGACATCAAGAGAATTAGAAGGAAGACTAGAGCACCTTGCTGGTGGAGGGCTGATGATACGTGATGTAGTACCTGGCGATGAAGGCTGGTTCATGTGTAGTCCTACTAATGGCATTGGGGAGCCGCCTCAAGCTACTGCCTTCCTAACTGTACAATGTAAGTATGTATGAAGAAAAAAGGGAATGTACACCTGAGGGATGGCTGATAATATAATATAGTACCTGGAGATGAAGGCTGGTTTATGTGTAGTCTATACCAATGGCATTGGGGAGCCACCTCAAGTCTCCTTGTTTCCTTGGGCAAGAAACTTTATTCTAATTGCTTTGTGGTTACATAAAGCCATTGGTCCCCTGTGCAAATGATCCTTCTTGGGGCGCTGCATACAGAGTATACCTGGTGAGTCAAGCTACTGCCTTCCTTACTGTACAATGTAAGTATGTACGAAGAACAAAGGGAACGTGCACCTGCGGGATGGCTGATACACATAACATAGTGCCTTGCAATGAAGACTGGTTTATGTGTTGTCTATATCAATGGCATTGGGGAGCCACCTCAAGTCTCCTTGTTTCCTTTGGCTAGAAACTTTATTCTAATTGCTTTGTGGTTCAGAAGTCACGTAAAGCCATTGGTCCCCTAGGCGAATGCTCCTTCTTGGGGCGCTGCATACAGAGTATATCTGGTGAGTCAAGCTACTGCTTTTAGCAGTAAGTTCCTTGTCCAAGGGATTTTCAAGCACACTGATCTTTTTGCTCAAGCAGGGTTTAAACTAGGGACCTTCCGCACTGCAAGGGGGCACCTTACTATTTAAAATAAAATTGACTGTTTATGTGTGTCAGTGTTCCTGATGGAGGGCTAGTGTTTAAGTCTCTTGAGAAGTCGGACAATCCCAACAGTCTGACATGTTGAAAATGGACTCCAGATATAGCTTTTAGGCCAAGTATTGGTCAAAAGTACAGATGTAGTAAATGCCATAAGTTCAAACACATATCAACATTAATAGCAAACCCTCTCTTTTTACATTTAACTTTTTAGACAAAGCATATGTAGTATCAATGCCATTACGAATATTTGTAACCAGAGGACTGGACACCATATTGACATGTGATGTAGATGCTAAACCACCCGTGGATGATATCATATGGTTTAAAGATGGCAACAAGGTTGTTATAGAGAAGATACCAAGGTAAGGAAAAGTGCTATTTGGAGCTCAATCAGCCATCAATCTGAAGATAATGAGAAAACACAGGCAATTGTACCAAAATTGTGTGTACAGTAGTTTTTTTTTTAAATTTACATCCAATATAAGATAATACAACACCTTCATTGATACCAATCTATGGAAAAGCTCTCAAAGGGATGGCTTCATAGTGTGTCGACTCGTCCAGCTCACCACTAATGTTTTGAAAGTACATACGGTTGAGTTATTTCAAACCAGTATCCAAAACATTGTTGAAATACTTTGATAATGTTTGGGTTATGATAATTTAATTGTCCAATTTTTAGAAGTTTGAAGAGGGTATATACAAATTTAGAGAGTTTAACAGATGGTAAAAAAGGTAAATTGAACGAATGAATATGCTTTACCATTCCCTAGGAATTAAGAATTACTTAGAACTCACTCAAAGTTTAATGCCAATGGGAATCTGTGTAACCAATTACCATTTTTAATGTTTATTTGAGGTAATTTCTTCTGTTTTACAAATTCATTTTAACTTCCCCATTGTTCCTTTACATGTTGCATTTAATGTTTGTGCTCGTGCATCTCTGTTAGACTCAGTGATTGTTGCATCATAAAATGGCAGATCAAGTCAGCTGCTTTCTAAAAATTGAGATATCAATTTTTAGAAAGAGGACTTGGATATGATAAATTATTACTAGTTTTGTGGGCAAACATTTGGTGATTCATTCATTCATATTCATATTTATTATTTCCAAATAAAAAGAAACCAAGGTTTTTACAGCAAAACAACACAAACAAAATTTAACCACTCACTCAACTAGTCCTTATCTAGATAGTCTCCAATTTGTGTTGTTTGTTAACCTAGGGGGCTGCTTCAAAACTGAACACGGCGGTTCTGGATGCACCATCAGCCGCTGGTTGAGTTTTGAAGCAGTCCAAATATTACCAATCCAGTTTTGATAAAAAATCTTCTACATATTAGCGTAATCACAAAATGTCAAGGGTAACATATTCAAATGTTCCTGCCGTTTTACCACATGTCCTATAGGTATAATCAAGAAGATGACGGATCATTGGTGATAACTTCAGCGGAGAGGAGCGATAGCGGCAAATATACCTGCGAGCCTTACAACATACTTGGCACAGCGGGACCGTCGTCACCTACAACACTCGTTGTCAGAGGTAAGGCCGTCATCATGTGAGTGCAAGAAAATGTATCTGCAATGGCTGCCTTAAGTTGTATTTATTTTATACCTTACCACAAGAATGTGAAATTCTCTCAAATTTTCCATCTTAGGTCAGTGCTTCTTCAAGATTCAGAGTTTCAAGTTTATTTCATTACCATATAAAAGCAATACATGAAAATATGGTGGTGGAAATGGTTCTTCAGGTGACAGTCACCTGAAGAACCATTTCAAGAACCACTGATCCAAGACTTGAAATTATACAGGGGACAATCTAAAATTATGAAAAATGGCAGCTTTTGCAGATACGACTTTCTTGCACCCAAATGAAGTGTCTATAAATTTGTTATCACCCATAGCCCATAAAAGATGGTGGTCCAATAGCAATAACTTTAAGAATAGTGGTAAATATATCTGCAAGCATTATAACATACTTGGCATGGCTGCAATATTTATCGTCAGAGAAATATATCTGTGGAGTTATGATCAACCCCTAGGCCATACAGAGATGATGGTTCAGTAGAGTGATATAGCTTCAATAGAGCTTGGCGAAAGTGGGAAATATACATGCAAACTTTACAACTCACTTGATTGTCACAGCGCTACAGCCGGCAGGTCAAACAAATAAAGTCTGAGGTAATTGCAGATAGTGTTTGTATCACCCCATTGGCCATGATAGATGATGGTTCATTACTGATAACTTCATTAGAGCTTGGCGAAAGAGGCGAATGTACCTGCAAACTTTTACAACTTATTGGATTGTCACAGCGCTACAGCCGGAAGGTCAAACAAATAAAGTCTGAGGTAATTGCAGATAGTGTTTGTATCACCCCATTGGCCATGATAGATGATGGTTCATTA
>JXSR01S044185.1:0-12186 GCA_000969725.1 Ophiothrix spiculata | reverse complement strand
TGTAAAATATAAATGCATGAACAAATCTCTGAAAATGCTTTCAAATCACTAAAAAGCATTTCCATGTCTCCATCCCAATAGTGTCACATTTGACCCTGTCTCTCCTTTTGAAAAAAGTGGACTTGGGTCAGTCTTGCATTATGGTATTCAATTCTATACTTCATTATGGACGCTTCTCTAGATTGGCAACCTGCTTCTACCATAAACAGTAGCGACACCCCCTAAAATATTTTTCCCCGCAGTTTGCCCCCAACCCCGAGAAAAACCCGACGCTTTTTGGCGCATTTTTCTCTCAATTATCCATTTTTATGGATCATTTTGACATAAAATGTACAAATTTGTGCGCTCTTCACGCGTATTTCACTATTAAATATATTGTTTTAGCCCAAAATAGACGTTTAACCAAAAAACAAATTTGTCCGAAATTTCTTTCAAACTTTTTGCCCTCCCCAAGCCTTTGCCTTGCCCCCAGAAATGAGATGCTGGTGCCGGCGCTTACCATAAATTAGATGGAAATGGGTCTCTTGTTACCAACAAAGCCCAAGTTTTCATTTGATTATTATGTCTATTTTAAAAGGTGTTTGGTCCACGCGCCGTCCACGCATAGGCAGTACGCGCTAGTTTCCGAGTAGGTAAGTGCCGCAATACGCATGCGCATATACTCTGAGTAGTGTTTTGAAGCTAAAAATTGCCATATTTTAATATTTTTCTTGAAAACTAAGTCAGTGACCCCCAATTTTTATTTTTTTATTTGGAAGAACATACTTGTGCGCAACTTTTATAAAAAAATTAACAAAATTACTCGAGCAGATTTTTTGAATCAACACTAAATAATTTCACTTTTGCCACATTTCCCATAGACCCCTGTACTAATTTGTCCCCCAAAACCTCCAAAAACGGTGTTTTTAAACAGACTCTCATGCAAAAAGGAGTCCCGTGACCCCTAATTTTTATTTTAAAAATCGGTTCTACATCGATAAAATATCATTCATGCCGATTTATACTAAAATTGCTCGAGCGGATCTCTCATGGACCAAACACCTTAATGGATAAAGGGGATTCCGGTGGCCATTTTGGACCTTATTTTCCATTTGCATCATACACAATTTCAAACATGTTTACAACATTTTAGGCGAGGATAGGTTCTGTTGCGACGCACAAAACCATTTTCTATTGATTATTAGGAATATTGAACATTTTAAATGCTATTTTGTTGTCCCTCTAGTCCAATATTTTGTGAGGAGTAATATTAAAAATAATTAACCTCGTATACTATCACTGAGTATTTTTCGATAGTGTTATTTGACAATCTTGAAAACAGGGTCAAAATCCAGCCTCAATTTAAATATTTGCGGCATAATTTGTCGGTGTGGCCATTTATTGACCCCCAGGTCACTAAAATTTTGTGATCCCTCTTAATCGGGACATTAGAATTATCTAATCGGGACGACTCAAAATACATAGAAAACATCCAGCGAAATTTGCCGGGTTGTTATATCATAAGTTTTCAACAATACGCCCGTGTTTATAGTTTCAAACGAAAACTTGCAGACCATCATTTGTGTATGTATTTGTATAAATGATCGTTTAAAATGATTTCAGAAAACACGGCAAATTTACACGGATCTATCCTGAGCTACCTAGGTCTAACGCCCCTCGACTTATCGTAAAACACGATCCGATTCACTGCGATTGATAATCTTGCTCAACGGATCGTGCGGGGAACTATACTGATTCTGTAGAGCATGTACTGTACGCCAGAAACAAAAGATCTATTGACCCATAATATCAACTTCGCCAACATGTCCTTTAATGTTACTCCATTGCTTTTGAAGGGTTGATTTTAATTTGGTCGGCTTTGTAGCGGCTGCTTTTAATCCCTGGCTGGAATAGTAAAACACCTACAAAATAATGGTATCGCCAAACGACGTCACATTACCATTAATGAAATCTCATGATGCAATCTGCAACGTATTGTGTTGACATCGTTTGATCACCGGGAACGCATTTGTAGACAAGAAAAATCACATTCAAATATCGCCTTTAGTGGAAATAAATGACCAAATTGAATAGTAAGTTTGATTGATATAGATTATATACAGCCAGAAGTCAGGTCCGAGAAAAGTGGCTTGTTTTATTTTTTTTATGCATAGAAAATCGGCAAACTGTCGTTTCGACTATGCTCATGAATATTCATAGATTTGAGACACAAATTTAAAAAGGCTCATAAACTCATCCAAGTAGATCATAATTCAAAACAATGTTGTACATAGATGTAAAAATGTTGTAAAAACATCCTGAAATCCAAAATAATTAAAATTTTGAGAAATATATGTAAACATTTAGATCCGACACGTATCCTTACTATGGACCATGGTAAGGATACGCTCGTCTCCATTGAACTTCTCTACAGACGAATTTCACAAGTCCATATCATCTTTCAGAGAGGATATAAATTTACCAAAAGTATGCCAGTATATTCTCATTAGTATTTAACAACATATAACAGGCGAATATCAGCTTCAGTTGAGTTTAAATGCACTTTTTGGATAAAAGGTGGTCAAAATCCAAGATGGCGGCGACCATGTGCTCTTGACAAAAAAGTTGCCAAAAGTTGGTTTAAAAATTACTCTGGCATTTTAAAATACTCACAACAATATTCAAAAGTCATTCTGGATCATTTCAGTGAATGTTTGGGTCGTGCATGAACACTAAATTTACTAAAACCTGATAAAACAAATTTTACAATTCATGACTGTACGATGTCAATTGACATGTGAGTCACCTTCTTGAAGGTGACGTAGGCACTAGTAAAAATTTATATAATTTCTACAGTGATTATTTTATCTGAGTGAGGTCAAATTTGGTCTTTGCGTTTTGCTTAAAATCTGCGGTTCTGGACTTAATATATTTTAGCCAGTTGGTCAATAGCAAGCGACAACATTTCTTTATCAGGATTACTAAACATTTTAAGATAATTCTTTGTAAAACACCGAGCACGTAATAAAATATGATGCTTGGTCCCATGAGGTCGCCATGAGGTCAAATAAGACATCAAAATGTCTACGAAACATCACGTAACCCCGGAAGCGAACGATTATAGCGACACTTGCCTATTGTTAGATATATATTGTCAGAAACCAACGATTATTATACACAGAGCTCCGTGGTGAAGCGGTTAGGCAATCTGTTTTTTAATCTTGGGTCTCAGGTTCGAATCCTATCGGCGCTTTTCTTTTCTTTTTTTGCAAAGTATTATTTTTTCCCATCGTATTAGAATGACTTTCCTTCAATAAATTACTGTTACAAAGGAATTAATTTAGATAAACATGATGAAAACTATACAATTTCCTTGCCCGTAAACGAACATATGTAAATAGTGCAATGGATGCCAGTCACCAGTCACTGCTTTCCACGTGCGGTAAATGACGTCATATTTGCCTAAATTGACCCAGACCTTCGAAACGTGTGACTTGTCGTTTGCGATGTTCGCTGTGTATATCGGTATAATGTGATGACCGACATCGTGTCCCTTTCGAACGTTTAGTTGTAATGAATTTTCCCTCGATTTATTTTCTGTTTTAAATGTCTTACAAGCAAGATATATTTTTCAAATTTCATATATATGATGTCTGATATCTCATCTTGCAGTTTGTAAAAGCATTTTACATACAATTTTGTAAAACACGCTACACGTAACCAGATTTGACCTCAAGTTTTAAAAGCTTAAAATTGACATTTTTAAAAAAAATGTAATGAAATGAAATTTTTTTATTCTCCACTGTCAAAAATAGGCTTATCTTATTGAAAAAACTCTAAATATTTTCATCCATATCTTTATTTTCTATTTGCACTAACCCCCTTGTGATTATAGGGGTTCGAAGTCCGAACTATCCGACAGGTCACATCGAGAAAAAAAAAACCTAGCGACCGAGTTGTCCTGGTATTCTCCCGGTATATACCCGGGAAATGAAAATTAAATTGCTCATTAAAAGCTCATTTGCATAGGCTCTGCTGCCTGACTGTATATAGTAATCAAGCCAATTTGTTTGGAGTCATATTGTCACATGTAGCCGTAAGGTGCGTTACAAATTCCGGAACGCTAGCCCTAATTTAAGGTATAGGCTTCCGAATTCGGCATCAGCGCCTCATATAGTATACGAGGCACGAGATCAGTGCAACCCTTGACCGCAATGGCCAAAAATTGGCCAACCCGGTTTTTCTATTTTATTCTTCAAGTTGCGTACATCGATGTTTGACAAGAGCAAGAGCATTAGTTCCACTAACTAAAACATTAATTGCGACTACTAATGGGACATTTGGACTTGAAAAATCAGAGATTTTGTAAGCATTGTTTACATCATTTTGACGCCATCTTAGTCCGTCAAGTGTGTTGAATTCGGCAGTCCAAAATTGGAATTTTGTCGATTTTTGGTACATGAAAGCATTTGATTATGAATTCTTCTTGAGCTGAGTGCTATTTGATAGTGATCACACACATCTGTTGCTTCAAAAGGTGCATCTGCTTCGTATTTCAAAATTTTGTTGGCGTTTCGCAGAAGTCAATGGCTGTTAGCCCAGACCCAATATGTAATGAAATGGAGTATGGGTCTGGAAGCTCAAGACTATCCTGATCCGATGTTGTTACAGCCCTTTATTTTCAAGCGCCGAACATAAATTAATTCACAAAGGTTCCTTTCCATGAATATGGAAAAAGTCATATCTGGGTTTTTCAAGTACAGTTAGTATTTTTCATTTTATGCACAAATTACCGTTATGTGATAGGCTGTAGTGTACAGCTTGCCTCAAGCCAAAAACGAAGTCTTGTGTTTCTCGAGCTATTTTTTTCGTATGTGAAGCATGACATTTTAGTGAAATGATAGCAGAACTTGGTGATACGAAATAAGAACTTACTACCTTTTTTTCTCGCAAATAGCCAACGCCCAACAGCACCGACGATGTTGTCTTGATCTCCTCTGTTGCAAGAATGACTCGCTAAATAATTCCCGTGTGAATAAACCCGGGAACAATTGAAATGACCAATTAGCATGTGACCTCGGACCACCAAATCGATCAATGTGCCGCTTCATGGCCCTTGCAATACGCTGCTGAAGTAGTGACGTCATATTTATGATAATTAGCCAAACACGTGTGATCTGGTTCCATACAAATGGATACGCCAGTACAAGAAAACCCCAACTCCACTAGTAGCTCCCTTCTGTTAAGCCCTGTTAAGTTCTGTAAAATATAAATGCATGAACAAATCTCTGAAAATGCTTTCAAATCACTAAAAAGCATTTCCATGTCTCCATCCCAATAGTGTCACATTTGACCTTGTATATAATTGACTTTTTTAGACATTGTTAGATAATTTTTCTAGTATAAATTTGCAGAGGGGAGCTCATGGAGTTGGAATTTTCTTCTACTGGCTGTTTTATATAGCAATTCTTATTAGTTTCTCAAAGTCCCCCTTTTCGGGGTGAGTCATCACATTTGTTTGGAACAAGATCGGACGTGTTGGGTGATTTGCATAAGTCATGACGTCACTACTTCCACGGCGTATACACGTACGTACATAAAAAAACAGATCATCTTTACAATCGATTTTTGTTTACAAACTGAAAAAATATTGACCTTCTGGTCTATTATAAGACTCTTTTCTATATAACACATTACCATGATCTATGCTTCATTTGAATTCCAAAGTACTAAAACTAAAATCAAAATTATTCCACATAATATGTTATGGCTCACCCCGAAAGAGGGGACTTTGCAGATGATATCAATTTTGATTTTATCATTTTATCTGTTACAACATCTTCTAAGCTTTGCAATGACACCGTACTTGTTAAAATTGATCAAGGCGATCAAATTTTACAACAGAAAATATGATTATTTTCTTTATTTTTTGCTGCCTATTTTCATCAGTTTCTCGAAAAGTGTTCTGTCGCAAAGTCCCCCTTTTCGGGGTGAGTCATCACATATCAGTTTGGTGGAACTCACAATTCGGATACCCACGCACATTTTGTATCCAAATTGTGATACCCGTATCTGAATAAGGATATGGAGGGGTATCTGAATTCTGATACTCCTGTCGAGGCGCAGGAAACAAATCGATAGCGCAAGCTGGCAAGTATATGTAGATCATCTTTCTTGCATTTATGATAAATGTATCTGTGGAAATGTCAATTTCATCTGTGCAATTCCAGCGGAACCAGTGGTGTAGTTAGGGGGGGGTTAAAAAAGCGCCCGTCGGTCAACTTGAGCCGATACCGCATAAACAATTCATCGGTCCAAGCGGCCGTAGGCCGCCTGCCAATGTCGGTTTCTCCAAAATTACCTCATATATATGATTTTCACAGCATTTTGGCACCATTATAACTACATCAATCCAAAAATGTTTCAATTAGGCTTCCTGCAGTGTGTCAAATAGCTAAAAACCCAGAGCTTCCGGGGTTTCGCCCCCTGGACCCCCACCAGGGGCCCTAAGGCGGGCCCCTGGACCCCACCCGTTATTCGCTCCGCAAACTTCGTTCGCTGCGCTCGCATGGTCAATCCAATTCTGTCGGTTCGTCTTCATATTGTGGCCCTTCCACTTTCAAAAACCTGGCTACGCCACTGAGCGGAACAGCTTCGAAACATGTCCTGATAGCTTCTTATCACAAAAGGCAAAATAATTTGACCAATACTTAGATGACAAATGATGATGATGTTATTGACTTTTATACATACCGGTATGGTGCGCGGCGAAGCTGAATATTCATTTCTGCTGATATCCCGTTTCAGCTGTTTTTAATCCAAATTCGGATACGGGTATCAGAATTGTGATACGGAGTATCCGAATTCGGATAAGTATCCGAATTGTGAGTTCCGCCGAACTGATATAGGCCTACTTAACGTGTGGTAAAAATGGCCACCACGTTTGTTTGGAACCAAATCGCACGTGTTGAGTGATTTGCATACATTATGACGTAACTACTTCTGGAGCGTAACGTATGCGCTGCGGGAGTAGTGACGTCGTTCCTCCATAATTAGCCTAACACGTACGATCTGGTTCCACACATCACGAGATTGTAAGGCGTGAATATGGTCATAATACTACACTCCTAAAAAGAAAGGATCAAATTGATCCGATAATGTATCAAATATGAGCTTACCCTTTTCCGGATCAATTTTGATCCAAATTCTCCTCAAATTTGATCCTTTTCGGATCAAAAAAGAGTGTGTTTGATCCGAAAAGGATCAAATTTGAGGAGAATTTGGATCAAAATTGATCCGGAAAAGGGTAAGCTCATATTTGATACTTTATTGGATCAATTTGATCCTTTCTTTTTAAGAGTGTACGTACATTACGAACAGTGTTTTGCCCATTTTATACAGTTTCTTTATAAACATGATAAATACCAACTTTTATACCGGGATTTTTTACGAAACTGCGTCCGTAGACCATGAATAATGACTTTGGAAATGTCAGTAAAGTCCATTTCTGCTATCAATGAACAAGTTGTGGTAAGTTAAGTATGCACTCAATAAAGATTGTTTTACTTCAACTAACAACATCATTTCACAAGTATCAACAAACTATCTGAGACAAAACAATTGTGTGTAGACTTGACTAAAATTTTGCAAAAACATGATAGTTTGTTGTAGTAAATAGGTTGCCAACATTTTGAGGGAGTCTACAAAATGAAGCAGTTTACATGAACATTTTCTCGGCCAATTTGAGACAATTTTATTTGTTTTTAAAAACTGAGATATCAGTAAAACCTCAACCACAAAAATGTTCGTTGTTAAAAGAAACAGACTTTACGTTCTACGCGTTCGAACCAATTGCAACGCCAAAATCAATTGTGACCACAGTCTCGGAAAAAGTGTAACATGCCACTTAATGAAAACAACATGTAAAGATAAATAAGTTTCAACAGTGGATTAAATCTGTGCATTTAAGTGCTTAAAAGTATGTAACATTTTTGGGAAGCTCAAATACCAAATATACAAAAAGAATGATAATTGAAAGGACTGTTTGCCTGCATAAGATATGTGGTGATTTCTGCATAAGATATGTGGTGATTTCTGTAGGAGCAAAGCGTTAAGACAATGCTTGCAACACACGTAACATAGCTTAACATTCAAGTTCTGGTTACTATGACCATTTTGCTGCATATTTTGGTACACAGAGTGTTCAAACATGTATTTATATCAATTAATAGTTAACCTGATCCAATAGAATTTTGTTCATTTCTTACTGTTAATCATGAGCTATCATGTTAATCCTTGAAATTATATGCATTATCAACAAATTACACTTGTTATTCATTATCGTTTTCACTACGTATATACAAAACTTAAAATGATTCTTGTAAGATTTCAACTTTTGCCATGACGACTTTCAAAAGATTGGTAATTTTTCACAAATTTGTGTACAAGTCAATAGCCGTTTTCTCTATCTTTGCGTCGCTTCTTCCACCACCTCCCCGTTGACTCGGCTCACGTTTTGAACCATAGATCTCAAAATATTTGTCTTAGGAATTTTTGCATATGAAAGACAATTAAAATGCCCAGGCAATGTTACAAAATGTTTTGCAATAAGTATTAAACTTCTGGAATAAAACAACATTGAACTACTAATTACATCACCAACATTGGCATGACCGATGATCATGTTCATGTATATTAGCATGACATGCATATCATGGTCATGATCATTGGGTGATTTTTGACGAAATTTCCTTAAAAAAACATTTTCACAATTGAACGCATTTTAATATCTGCTATGCGAAAATCTATGGAAAACCAACCCAAAACAAATAGTGGGCCTATGTGTGTGGTGAGAAATTGATAAGAGCAATTCATTTTTACCACCAATTTCTTATTAGGGCCCTTATGGTGAAGGTCGTATACACAGATGACAAATTCTTCCATTTTTTGCACAGGTATTCAGCTGACGGTAGAGTTTTTAAAGAAAAGTGGCTTCAATACATTTTAGCTATTTTTGGTTCAAAAAATATTTTTAATCAAAATTGACGTAGCAAGGGGAGGGGGGGGGGCGGGCGGTGTGTGTGTGTGGGGTGGGGGGGGGGGCGTGCCCCTCCCCCATTACTGACATCCGTCGGTTAAAAAAGCACCCGTCGGTAAAGTTGAGCCGACCGGCCGCAGGCACTATTTTAAGTGCTATTTTGGTCAATTTTAATGAATATAAGCATTTTTGGCAGCCATTTTGATTTATGATTCTATTATAAGTGTCGTACAAGCCGCTTTTAAGCCATTATCATAAAAAATATGGTATTTTGGCTGCGGTTTTTACCAAAATATTGATTTTTTGTCCCAAAATTGGTTCAATTACTACCGTATAATGTGTATGTCAATTGGAATCTTATGCAAAAAATTGGTTATTTGTCATCTGTGTAACAAGAGGGCCATTTTTTGTTGATAAGGGCCCTAATTATATCCGTACCGTGTTGAGAAACAATGATTAGAAATTAATAAGGAACTTTCAATGTTTCAATATAATATTGCATTATTGTTTATTGGAAATAAGCAAGGCTGAGAAATGGATCAGAATTACAGTGGCGGCACCAAGGGAAAAACATTTGTCTTGCCCCTTTTTTACATTGATCAAATAAATTACAACTTAGTTATGTCACAAAATTAAACATAATTAGTTACTCTTAATCCGCTGGGGTTCACGCGTGAACCCCACTTTGTATAGATTTTATCATATTTTATACCGATTAGTTGTATTTTCCCACGATGTTTCTAATGGCTTACTAGAGGCGGTATAGGACATGACGCAGCCGGGTATCGTCTACGATTGGAACGGCAACCATGCAATTGTTGCCACGGCCACCCTCCTCTGGATCAAACATAACATCTCTCAAGACTCATTGCTGATGACGCCAGATGTGGAGTCCACTACATTAAACTGGCGCCGCTATCCGGTATTTCTAAATACTCCTAAATAAAATGAGGACCTCAAAAGTGTAGAAGAGCAGTTTGTTTGGTGTATATTTTGTTCTAATCATTGAGTTGGGTTTATTTAAAGTTTATTGATGCAATTTATGATCTTCAGAGTACTTTGGTAATCCATAATGATGATGAGAAACTGATAAACAATAAATTCAAATCTTTGACAAAATTCTCATTCAATTTCTTGAATGAAAAATCCAGAAATTTTCTATAATGAAATGCTCATACGTGATGGTGAAGAAATGCACAAAAGGTTAAAACATTTACTTACTTCGGTTAAGTTTCATTATGGGTGAGAAATTGATATTTCTTATTCATCATTTTTGATAGAAAAACAATGAGAATTGAATCGTCAGTTTTCTTATAAGTTTCTTGTCATTGCTGCAAATTCTCATCTCATTCTTTTGAGATTTAGGCCCGAAATTATGCTCCCGGAGCAGCTTCTCCGGGAACAGTATCTAATACATGTATCGGGAGCATGTTTAAATATTGTCTTGCAAGATGGCATTGATAAAGAAGCAAGTAACTAGATGTATCTAATACATGCTCCCGGAGCATGTATTGGCCGGAGCATGTATTGGATATATCCAGTGGCGGCGGAAGGTAAACATTTTAGGGGGGACGGCTTTTTTTGAGCAAAAATGGTCGGAGGAAAATTATGATTTTTTGTAATGCCCGCGTAGCGCGCGCAAAAAAATCTCGTCAAATCGGCCAATTTCAGCTCAAAATTATATAAAAAATCTCGAAATTTTCGCAAAATATCTGAAAAATTCGCGCGATGCGCGCAAATTTTTCATGATTTTTAACGTTTATTTTATCAAAACAAACAAAGGGACAATTTCAATTTCCTTTCCTTTTCTTTCTTTCTTCTTTATTTTTTGAGGGGGTCCGTCCCCCACCCGGGAAATTTAGGGGGGGACGTGTCCCCCCCGTCCCCCCCGGGTCCGCCGCCTATGGATATATCTTGTTACCCAGAGCATGTATTAGATATATCTAGTTACTTGCTTCTTTATCAATGCCATTTTGCAAGAAAACTTTCTAAGCATGCTCCCGGAGCATGTATTAGAGACATCTAGTTACTTGCTTCTTTATCAATGCCATTTTGCAAGACAACATTTAAACATGCTCCCGGCGCATGTATTAGATACTCTCCGGGAGCAGCTGCTCCAGGAGCATAACGGGGTAAAATCTCACAAAAGCAATTCTCATCAGCAATAACTGATAAGTTAATGAGAAATTAACAAATAAAATTATAAGAATTGCAGTTTTCTCATTTCTCAGCATCGTTGAGAGAAGAAATTTGAGAGAATTAACAATTTTTATCATTGTTTATCATTGGTAATCTTCTCATCATCGATAAATTACCAATGATGAGAAATCATAACCTCCGATCTGATTGATTTCCATAGTTAAGAAATTAACAATGAGAATTTGATAAGTATTTAAGAATTTTCTTATCAATTGTGGCTGTCCAGCCCGTATTAGCCGTAAATACAAGGTAATTCATTTTGCGCTACAGGTGAAAATACGTGTCAATGCCGTAATTTGCCGAAATTGATTTGAGATTCGCAATTCTTGTATAAACTTACTACAAAACACCAGCGAAGTTTCATTTCAAAATCATAGGAAATAAGAAATCTTCATATTTTTGAGACTGAAAATATATGGCTTACTGGTCTTCAACGCGTTTATCTCAGTTTTTACTCCCCGTCAACCTTTGACGGATCATAACTTGACTTCTGGAAATCGAGTGAAGATCATTGGGGCGTCATTTTAATCCTTATAACATGGTCTTTGCCAATATTATTAAAAAGATTTAAAATGACAAAGAGGCTGCATTTACGGCCGGGTTGGTATGGATGGTCACAAGTTGTCACAATATAAAATAGCTGATGAGAAGTCTAACAATGAGATTGATAACATTTTGGATTTTTAATCAATTTCTCATCATTGATTGTGAAAAATAATAACTGAAGGGATTTTAAATTTTCTGATCAATGTTGAGAAAAGCTAGAAAATAGCAATGAGAATTCCATAAGAGAATTTTAGTTTTTGAATATATAGGCTACTCATTATAATTCAGATTCAGATTAGTTTATTTGTTTTCTCTCAACATATACAAATATAATAACACTTTATAAATATACAACATTTCTAATAGAGAACAAACTTTGCATATGTGAGATATGGATGCCTTCAAAAACGCGAGGCGTGTGGCTG
>JXSR01S044179.1:192711-204391 GCA_000969725.1 Ophiothrix spiculata | reverse complement strand
AAAAGCTTGTAACTTGGAAACGAATGGTCGGAATCTAGTGAAATTTTCAGAATGTATTTATGATGCACTCTTCTTCTTATTTAGCAAGAAAACAGGCGAGGTTTATGTGACATCAAAATCATGAATTGCACCTTTAAGTTTATTAACAATAATTACAAATTACCCAATAGAAGGGTTTTTTTTTTATTTTAACCTGTATTGACCTTGAAATCAATTAATTTCATCATTATGATATGTATGTGTCATTAACAATCAATAACCATTTTTACAGTCTGTAGTAGATTGAATGTATTGATATCAGCACACAACTTCATAACCCAAACGGCCATGACTGATTTTTTTACGCATCGTATATTCTTATACATTTTTGAATTAAAACCAAAATGATGATGATGTTGACGATGAAGACGATTGAAAGAATATTTGGTGGCTGAGTTTAAATGGGTCCTAAAGATAAAACAACCATATCCCCAGGCCTGTAGCCAGGATTTTTTCAAGGGGGTGCTTATTTTCAAAAAGTGGCCACAAAAATCCATAAATGTCCACCAAAAGAGCACCCTAAACATCCACCAAAAGAGCACCCTAAACATCAAAATACATAAATGTAGGTCGTTTTCTAATAAAATACTGCACAAAAGTGCTAAAAACCTTTCTTTTTTTTAGCTTGTCACTTTGTCAAAACTGCTAAAATTAGTTTAGGGTCGACCAAAACGAAACTTTTTCCCGCAAAATGTACCTTTTTTGTACATTGTCAAATTTGGTGAGGTGCGACACCCCCACCGCACCCCGCTGGCTACGGGCTTGCATACCCCTCTTCTTGATTTGAGAAAAAATTAACTAAATAAAAATGTGAAAAAACATAACGTTTTCTGTCCAGTTTTATCAACTAGTAGTGACTATAAACTGATTCCAAGCAGAGAGCTATTTTTTATCAGTATCATCATAAAAAGTAATGAGAGCTGTTTATTTTTTATTAGTATCATCATACAATTAAAACAGTATGATCAGACTATGAGATTTTGGTTTCAAAATATTAAATGTGCTCATATTTTTCTGAAAACCTGTGAAATTTTGCAGCTCAAATTATATGTTAATTTTTTAATTCTTTAGGTCTTGATTTGTCATATAAGAGTATACAGCCCATACTAATTAATATAGATGCTCAATACAAATTGGAACACTTGAATGTTTTCTCGTGAGCTCCTTGGAAAACACTGGGGAGTTTTATTGGATTGGAAGGGTTAAGATAGAAGTGAAAAGGTAAAATAATTTTTAATTTGTTTAAATTTAAACTATGTGCAAGTGTGAAATAAAAACATCTTAGTGCCTAAAATCTAAACAGTTTGACTCACAGGATGGGAAATTTGAAATTGGTGATCTTTCATTCATGAAAGTTTTGAAACTGAAAACTAAGATTTAACAAATCATACTGACCATAAAGTGTATTACTCTTTACTCATCATACTATGAACATTTAATGTAGCAGAATGTCATCTTTATATTATAATTTATCACACTGAGTTTAATCTATAACATGATGAACATGACAAAAAATTCAAATCTTGAATCATGTAAATGTGAAAAAGCTTGAAAACAGCTGACATTAATTTAGCATATTTGACAAAGAAATAATTGAACCGACAAAATATATAGAATCAATGATTGCACTTTTTCTACATGTTCTTGAGTACAACATCATTAAATTTTTAAGTAAGAACAACCAGATGCGGCATTTTGGACATTTCTTTTTCCATGAACGGAAAATAGCTAGTTCACCATTTTTCATTACAGTTCATTGCATGTACACACATGTCTTAAAATAAAAACGACATGTCAGAACTGATACTGAAACTGTCAAAATATGGTTATTTAATACCGACTTATAATATGCTTCATAGTTTTGCTCTTCTTAATTACTCTCCTCATTTACTCTAGGTGAGCAATTTGGAGCTCTGAGAATGTGAGGTTTCCTATCTTTATCATGTTTATTGCTTTGAGTGTTTGTTTTACTGCTCTCCTGATGCTCACCTAAACAGTTTTAGGAGAGCCATTTAATCATACCTGCCTGGAACAGTGGTGTACAGTCGCGGATCTAGGATCTTAATTTTACGGGGGACGGAGGTTGTGTTTTTCAGCTTTTATAACAAAAAATTGACCAAATTAGGCTGATTTTGTAGGATTTTGCCAATTTTACGGGGGGCGCAACCATCAGTTTCCCCCAAATGAAACATAAGACTAAAAAGAAAAAAGTACACCCAAACTTTTTTAACATAGCTTTAGAAAAGTGACAAGCAAAAAAAAAAGTCTCGCAAGCCCATGGCAACGTTTTCAACGATTTAAAAAACTTCAAAACTATTTTTTCTGCAGATTTTTTCTCTCCTCCCCTTTCTTCTCTATTTTTTCTATTGTCAAGATCCCCAAACGGGCTTTTTTCCCCTAACTCACCAAACTGCCCCCCCCCTTGGGGCATGCCACTGGCCTGGTAATTTCAAATGGCAATCCCTAGTATTTGTGTGCACTTTACAACTAGGGACAAAGCATAAGATATTGTGATCATGAAAAGAGACATATCTCTGATATTTCATTAAAAAAGTGCTTCTTTGCTAATATGACAATAAGCCCAAACTTTACCATATGGGAAGTGTTTTTAACTTGAAAAAAAGCAAAATTGGAAAAAGTAAGTAAAAATCAAAATTAAAACTTAACAAGGCAATAACGCAAAAGTCATGCGCCAACCAGGGAAGGTCAAAGTAAGGGACTGGATAGGTTTCAACAATAAATAATGAGAAAAGCAAATTTACCTAGATAAAGGAATACACAAATGATCACGTTATTAGCGATAGTCATAATATTTCATACGGAGAAATATTGATATTAAACATTTGTCTAACACATGTATGAAGTACAAGTTCTGACAAAAACAGATTAATGAGAACAAGCAGATTTAAAAATAAATTCTTGACCAAAAAATCTATTAAAAAAACTCGGAAATTTTTCACTCGTCTAAAATTCAAATGCAGCTCGAAAATCATTTTATTTACTTCCAAAATTTAACTAAATTATCCCAAGAGATTTTCTGAATTTTAGAGCTACTAAACGGTAGATTGGACATGTAAAAAGGCTCAAATTAATTTTATTCTAAACCTTACACGAATCGGAAGGTCAGACAAGTGATTCTGCTTTCGCCATTGTCTTGCTAATAACACGTGTCCGTCCGGTGAAAATCATGTCATGTCTCAAAACATCGTGCATCTAATTAACCTGTACAGGTTACATGTGACCTTGCCGTAGAACTTACACATAACATATGTACGTGAGGTCGCTTATATTTTGCACAGTGTAGATGGGCCATTTGTAATTTAGCAACTTTTTTTGAAAAAATTAATTAATATGCTTCCATATAAATGTACAACCATTTAGTCGGCTGTAGGATTCCCAAGGCTCTTGAGTACACATATGTATATTCAGATGTCAAAAAGGAGAATTCTCGGAGATGAAAATGTGATATTTATGAGTGAAAATGTTCAGGTTTTTTCCGAAAAACTTTTAGTCCAAAAATCTCTCTTGTTTCGCTTATATGATAAAATTCATAACTTCTACTTTATATTATGTGTTAGATATGAGTTTTATATTGACATTCATGAATTTAATCAATTACAACTATTCTTTATTTTCACAAAAATAGTGATTTATTGTGAGTAGTGAGCGGGTTCTTTGCACTAAAATCAGCGGGAAGAAGAATTGAATTTCCCGGCTTGGCACGTGACTATTACGTTTTTGCCTAGTTAAATTAAAACATGTCTGCTGCCCTCAACGTTTGAATCACCAATTCAATGCCCTGGTGAAATATTTGTGAACTTTAACTAAAACTATCCTTATTCAACAAATTATCGCAAATATTTGTGGTTAGATGTGATCTCAGTGTGTAGGTGTAAAGATAAAGGAGTAGAGATATAAATGTGAATAGAAATGGAATAACAGAAGACTGGCTTCTCCTGGGGTGGGGGCAGTCCCATTCTGGAAGTGATGTGTAGGCTCAAAAGACCCACTTTTAAGCATGGCTGTCACCCAAAGACCCCTAATTTTGTACAGTTGTATGTGCTCTCACCCAAATACCCCATAAATGTTTATTTTTTTCTCCCACAGAATGCTAAATTTCGCTCACCAAATGCTAAAAATCATGCTCTCATCCAATAACCCCTACTTTTTTGACCAATGGTTCCTCATATTTTTGTATTTTTCTCACTGAATGCCAAAAATCATGCTCTCATCAAATGACCCCTCATTTTTTGAGCTTGTGCTCTCATTGAATGCCCCAGCATGTCGGAATCCTATTCATATTTGAAATGAACCTGTACATTTGTGACCGAGTCCACCACAAACCTCCAATCAGATCCGTAGCCAAGATTTTTTCAGTCGGGCTGGGGGGGGGGGGGTGCAGATTTTCAAAATGTGGACCTTTTGAAGGAAAAGTTTTTGTTTTGGTCAACCCTATACTAATTTAAGTGGTTTTGACAACGAAAGTGACAAGCAAAAAGGTAAAAAAAAAAAGGTTTTCAGTAGTTTTCCAATCATTTTGTGTAGTATTTTATTCAGAAACGACCTACATTTACGCTTTTTGGTGGACATTTAGAGGATTTTTGTGGACCTTTTTAGGGGCTTCGACTGAAAAGGGGGGGGGGGGGGGGGCTACTGGGCGTGACAGTAATTACAAAATGACCCCATTCCTCATTTTTCTTCAAAACTGCAAGAACTGTTTAAATTTCTTTCAGGGCCTGACAGTAATTAGACAATAACCCATTTCTCATTTTTCTTGAAAATTGCAAAATTTGGAACATATCAGTTGAGAAATCTGATCAGGCGAGAACTTTTTTTTGGTAAAAGTGACCTTGGGGAGGAGGTTGTTGCCCCTTTAAATGACAGTTTAGAATGTCTTAACTCCAATGAGGCCAAGTAAAAAAATAAAATAGTTTCTTGTCCGAATTTTTGAAAAAAGGAGGATGAGGGCAGGTTTTTTTTTACTTAGGGCCTATCCTGTAAATACGGGACATCCCATTTTTAACGGATATTTAAGAAATGATATATGGGAAATCCTACCAAATATGGAACAGATGCATGTAGGCCGATAGACTGCATAAGAGAACATTTCAAGATCGATCAAGTAGATTGTGAAAAAAAAACCTCGGATTTTCTGTGAAATTTTGGGGAAAGAAAGAAAATTTGTAAAAAGAAAAAACTTTTTTTGATGCGGCAGCCAAAACGCATGCGCGTGAGAACGAGAAACTATTATATTTTTTTACTTGGCCTAAAATCAAATTGAATGAGTTATCTAGCTGTTATAATAGAAACCTCTTTTTTATTTTGAAGGTCTTTTTATTGTAAATCACTTTGCAATTATGTCAATAAAATGCTCTAATGTTGATACTGATTAGAAATGCACCATTTACTTCCTTAGCCTTTTGACAAATTTGGATTTAATGAGTTGTCTAAACAGTTAAAGGCTTGATAAGCTTATGTTTAAATCCTTCAAACAGACCTATTCCGGATGTCAAGATTTGTTTTCATAAATTGCAAATATTTTGCTTTAGCCTATACAGTTAATTCTTTTGTGAAATGCCACAAGGCTGGTCTAGTGCACAGCATGATTCAGGAGTGCTTTATTATTTCTTCAAGATAAAAGACATGGACCAAGTATACTTTAGGTCCCATCCAAAATTTTAGGGTTAATAGGGTCGGGTCATGGTTGTTAGTGATTTAATCAGTTAGGGTTGGGTCATGGGTTATGTAAATTTATGATGGAGCCTATAGTATACTTTTTCCAAAGACATTTTTGAACAACAAAAACACTTGTATATGCATCATAAAATTTTAAATTTTAAATGTATTTATCATAGGCCTAATAGATCAACTTGCTTTGTTTCACAATTAGTATTAATTTTGACATAAATTTAACACTGCATAGTTTATTAACCCTTTCAATTACATTTTTGGATTAGAACTATGTGTAGGCCTATGTGCTTTGTTGGCTGAAAGCAAATAACCAGTTGACATTCATGAAAGTGAATTAAATCTGAAGGCCCAGAGCAATTTAAGCTACCAAATGTTGGTGCACTATAGGCCTATAGTCTTAGTTGTGTAGTAAGGCCTAAAATAATTGCTTGATTAAAACCTGAGCAACCATGATATTTTTGGATAACTAAAAAAGATATAACAATAAAGATATAAATAAAATAGGGTCAGAAAAAACACCAAAATTTAGTGAATTTGGTGCTTTTTAAGTTTTTAGAGAAATACATTTTCGCATGTCAAATTTTCATTCGTACAATTTGTTCAAATGCAATATGTTAACTGTGTTGATTACAATCGTAATATCGGTAATCATGGTAATAGGATTACTGCCTCAGGAATGTTGTCAATTCAACAAAACAATCAGCTTGCTGTACAAGACCTTTTGCAGAGTATTCTGGTATGATTGGTGGGGGCACCTGTTTCTAAGGCAGATATCTTGACTGTTTAAAAATATGGAAAAAGGGGGACTTTTCCATGGATAGGCATAATCTTTATGGAACATGTTTAGGATGTCAAAAAGAGCAAAAATCAGGCTAATCCCAAAGGTGATTTTGAAAATGTATAGTTCAGCAAATTAAAAACTTTAAAAAATCCTTCTTTGGGCAACAAGAACAAGTAGAGTAAGTTATTTTTTCAGTTGAGAAGATCAGAAAAAGCTTGAACATCCATAAACTTTTAGTAATTTACACAGGAATTTACACTTCCCTCTCTTTTGATTAAACATGAGACTGAAAACAGAGGCAAGGCTTCCCGGTTTTAAGTTTTTAGGCCAAGTTTTCAGCTCATAATCAAGGACAATACCAATCTTTGAATTCATGCCCCCCCCACCCCCTTATTCAACTAACGCACTGGAGTCAAAGACACTTACACTTCATAATGGCAAACAATACTATATACATGCCAAAAATCTGCTTGGAATTTGGTCACAACACCAGATCTAACTCAAATTTTAAACTTGATTCTGAGTGCTTTAAACGATAGACTGACTTCAAGTTCATTATTGCTTGTATTTAATGATATAATTGTTAAAAAATAAGAGTTTGGGGAATTGTGACCAAGCCAGGGGGCTAAGTATTGTTGTCATTTTGTTAAATACTGTTATACCTGAAACCCACTCTGAAAAGAGGTCTAGAGTAGTGATGTACCGATAAGCCTTTTTTAACCAATACCGATTTCCGACTATTTGATGAGAAAATCGTCCGATACTGATACCAATCAAAATTATTTCAAAAGTAAATTTGTGATTTACCGTGAATAGATAAGAGATTGTTGTTGTTGAAGTGTTGTTAAATTGCGTAAAGAGTTTGTAGTTGTTGAAGTTCACAAGTTATGACATTTTCATAAATGACCCTTGAGAAGTTTTGGGAGTAAATTTGAGCTCTGGAAGAAGAAATCACTGAAATTTTGCTTGAAAAGAGGATCTTTAGAACTAAATTTTGAAATAGGGGCTAGGGGATGGAAAATTTTTGAAAATAGGGCTTTGTTTTTGCAGCAAAGAATTTTCTCAACTTTACTGGTTTATCTCCGAAACATGACATGTTTCCGAAACATGACATGTTTCAATCTTAAAATTTCACATGTGTATGAATGAAAAAAAAAATTAACAAAGTTTTTTAAAATGCTGATCAAATCAGACTAGGCTTCTTTAAAAGTGAAAAAGAAAGTAAAAAAAATCAAATAAATTGACACGTAGTTGTAATTTCAGAGCTTCAATCCTGTCAACATTTTCTATGCACAGTAACTTTTCCTTTCAAGACTTGAAGCAAGTCTACCATTGTTATCCATTGTTCTTCTATTGTTTAATGCCTCAGTAAGTTGAAGGTATGACATAAGGTCATACACTGTACATACACCCCCATAAAACTAATTTTCATTGAAATCCAAAAAGTAAAGCTTCTGAGTGACTTTGATTTACTGCAAGCCACAGACTTTCTGGTCTATCAGAATAGCCGGCTGGAGTTTTGGTTGATTTAGGTGGAATATTGAAGTTGATTAGAAGACAATCCATATAAATGTAAAATCACAGCTGTACACTTGTACTTGGAATATTATTTTGGAATAAATCTTATTTTCTTGGATTAAACTTTGAAAGGAATATACACTGCTGTTTTGTAAGCTTAGGAAGTACGGAAGTTTACCCAAGCATTTGAAGTGAAATTTATTGTTGTTTGTGTACGTTGATTTATGAAAACTATGAAATGAAATAAGGCAAGTGTTGCAATATTGTCCATGATGACTTGAAAAGGTATGTTTGTTTGTTTGTTGTTATCAACAGCCATAAAAGGATATTATGATATTCATTTTATTGTTTTTGTCCACTTCAAAGTTGTCAAACCAGATTGAGCTAGCTAAATTTTACAAAGGCCTAGATTTATATGTGCTCATATATGTTATCAGGTATTTTTGAAGTACCCCGGTATTTCACAAATTTATGAAAACAATTATTTAGCAAAATTGGATAGATTTAGTCCAAATTAAAGCAATATTCTATAGGATTTGAAGTAAACTATTTAAAATGGAGTATTATTAGTATACTATGGGCATTCATATAGGGCCTACATATTTTTATCATGTATGAAACAAATGCACCAACTGCACATAGGTACTTTCCCATATATACAAATTGCCATTTCCTGAAAAAGTATACAACTTTATGTCATATTGTTGAACAGAAGATTGATCAGGATCAGTAGGATAAATAAATTATGTTAGTATTCATTTGACTGATCCAAATAAGGTTCATTGAATAAGTCAAATGAATATATCATTATTTGGCTCATATAATTTGGAGGGTATCATTATCTACCTAAAACAAACCCAGCGAGTCAAAAAAATCAAAAGCCATATACACCAGGGAAGTAGAGTTGTCATAATTTTTATAAATCACCCAACACGTTCGTTTTGGTTCCAAACAAATGGGGTGGACAGTTTTGCCACACGGTAAGTCTATTGGGAAAAAAGTCAGACTTTTTTTTGATACCATACATTCATCTAAAACAAAAATAAGGGAAAACATGCAGACCTGTTATGCTGAAGGTAGTGATCTCGAGCCAGAACGGGACCCCTGCCGTTATTATTGTTTTCCAACCGAGACGAATCAGTCTGATTTGTATGTTTACGTATGCCTATTCTGTTAATACGTATGATCAGTGGAACCACTCGGGACATAATCATTTGTTTGGAACCAGATCACACATTTTGGGCTAATTATGATAAATATGACGACACTACTTCCCCGGCGTATTGGTGGGATGTTTCATTCAGTATTGTATAGTCATACTCAATGTACTTATACAATGTAGTACGAGAATTTTTGGTGCTTTTGGGGAAAATTAGTACAGGGGTCTATGGGAAATGTGGTTAAAGTGACATTATTTAGTGTTGATTCAAAAACTTCCCACTGAAATTTTGTGTCATTTTTCACAAAATTTGCGCAAAAGTATGTTCTTTCAATTAGCAAAATAAAAAGTGGGGTCACCGACCTATTTTTCACGAAAAATTAGAAAATGCAACATTTTTCGGTTTCAAAACACTATTCTGCATATACTGCGCATTCGTGTTGCTGCGCTTGTAGAATCAAAACAAGTGCGTACCAGTACGTGTAGACCAGACAAAAAACATGAATGATACATTGAGATTTCTAGTACTCCCCCATAAATTGACATTGACGTTGTAACCCAGCTGTAAATTTTTACTTCAATAACATTACTCATTTCATTATAGTACTCATTACTTCTGCTTAAATAATCATGTAGGTCAGGACATAATTTTAACCATGATACAAATATGATTAATAACCTGTGTAATAGCGTTATCCAATCTAATAAGATTATTATGTGTGGGTGCGTGTGGTCTAGCGGAACAGAGCAGGACTCATGATGGGAAGGTTGTGAGTTCGAGCCCCGCTATTGCCAACGTGTTGTGAACCTGGGCAAATCACTTTATCACACTTGCCTCGTCGACCCGAGTGTATTGGGGCCAGCTGTATAGGGGGGAATATCACAACCTAAGTGCTGATAGGTCTGCTCCTTTGGTCATTGGCCGCAAATGGCCTAGTTTAAGGCGAAATGGTTCTGACGATTCCCTTGTTACGGCGTAATATAATAATGGCCAGCACTTTGTACACTGGTAAAGGCGCAATGTAAATGCTGGAATTATTATTATTATTGTTTTTAGTTTTGATAAAAGATTCAGTTGAAACCTACCAAAGGTAAAGTGCTCAACCAAAAAGGGAGCTAGTGTTTTCTGAGGAGTGAGGGTCTACAATGACCCTTTCAAACAGTACTGTCAAGCACAGCAAAATAAGATTATGTTATTTCTGAATAACTTAATGTATTTCTAGTTTTACGTGCATAACAGTTGCGCGTTCATTATCAGGTAACGACTTCTGATAATGACCTGTGTTTTTAATGTAACAATACGCACACGCAATGACGGAGGTTGCGTTTGACAAACCGCAACGCGGAAGTAATGCATGTACTGATCAATATTTTTAGCAGAGTGCAAAATTACAAACTAATTGGAACTACGATTTTTGCCCATTTTTTTTATCAAAAAAGGTCAAAATCAGTAAGAATTTAAAAGTAAAAATACAGTTATTAATGACAAAAATAACTTTGCACCATCTTTTACGTCAGCATTTTATAGAGTCACATAGCCAATTTTGTAGGATTTACTATCTACATAAGATAACATTTTATGGTTATTTGTTTATTTGTTGGGCATTTTCATGCATCATATTTTACTTTTGGTTCAAAATGCTATTTCCACTCCAAATCTGCAATTTCAGTGGACTTTACTCTAATGTTGTCTAGGCCTATGTCATTAAATGTAACTTTGAACTTCGGTTACAAGATAATCTTTTATCATTGATAAGGCCATTTGAGTATTGACATGTCGACGAAATTCCCGTCAATGTTTCGAAATTTGACAATCTATAGCAACTTTACTGAGGTATTTTATGATTGATCCACATTTCAGGCAAATTCATACGTTAGCATATAAGAATCATTGAGTGATTTCAAATTCAAAATGGTTCTTAATTGTAAACAAGTTTGTCATTTGTAAAGCTCATAAATAGCTAGAACCAAGTGAAATTTTCAGCATGCATTCATTTTGTGTTCATAGGTAAGAGGTGAGCACTGGCATGTCCAGGATTTTTTTCTTGTCGAATTTGCGCAGGGGGCTTACTGTCAAAAAACTAATCAAAATTAGGCTGATTCTACATGATTTTTGAAACCCTGCAGGGGGCTTCAGCTCTAAAGCCACCCCTTGGACACACTAGTGAAGGTTTAATCACATCAGAATCATGAATTTCACCTTTAAAGGACAATAATTTAATAATTTAAGTTGACTTTATCCCTGAAGCCCGTCTTACTGACAATTGGTATACGGGGGTGCTCAAAGGTTTTGGGTGCATTTTCGTAATTTTTGGTATATTGATGGGTGGGTTTTCGTCACAGACCCAATGTGCCCAATTTTGCAAAATTGGGTGTATTTCGGAAAAATTTGCAAAGAAAGCACCCAATTGGCCCTAAATTGGGTGCTTTTTCTAGAAAAATGGTATAGAGATGGGTCTCAAAATCACGCTTTTTGAGGTATAGAGATGGTC
>JXSR01S044179.1:151068-161618 GCA_000969725.1 Ophiothrix spiculata | reverse complement strand
CGCGTTTTTGCTGTCTTCTCGGACATCAAAGTTAGAAAACAATCAGCTGGAACGAAATTTAGTGTACAGATATATGTTGTGCTCATGCGTGCATGTCTGTGTAAACAAAACTCGTGCAATGTATATGGAGCAGCGTTGAATTATTTATTGCTCATTTCAGGCTAGAAGTTTTTAATATGCAAAATTAGGCTGATTCTACATGACTTTTACAACTTTGCTGAGGAATTCAGCCCCCAAAGCCCACCCCCGGACCCGCCATTGCACAGTATAGTATTTGTGTCCCTTCCCCAACTTTCGTACTCCTTGACTTTAGTTTCTTTAACTCTTGGACGATTATATGGGACATACTTCTCTTATTTTGATTTTTTTTTTACCTCAAATAGAGTTCATTTATATTGGATTAAATTTGACCCGGTTCATTATCATGACTCTCTTTACAGGAAGTCCCTTCCATCCGCGTGTGATAGATTCCCGCAAGGTGCGCATCATGGGCGGCGTGCCTCCCGGGACCGACGTCGAGGGAATCATCAGAGTAGACGTTGGCAAGACGTATTCACTTGATACCGAGACTGTGGAGGCGGGGCCAGGTAAAGTATCAATGATTGGTTCATATTTGCATAAATGGTTATTATTATCTAAAACGTCACAGATAGTGGACCGTTTTAACGACATATAACATATGTTTGAAAATCACTTTAAAAAGACCATTATTTCTGAGCGGTAAATAGTTTTTTGAAAATAATGCTATTTAGGACTTTCCTTAACCTGTTTCATGTGAGTGCTCATTTTTTAACTAATACTCTCTTAAATTTGTCCAAAAATAGGCTCCTACAAGGTATGTTTTAGTGGTGTGGAAATTTAAACTATTTCCCAATTATCTCTTAATTTTATTAAGCAGTATTTAATCTTTTCATGGCAAAGTGCTTAATCAACTTCTTTCAGATTTATTTCTGAGTTGTATTTTGACTTTTTTATGAGGTGTAGTAAAACAAATACTATATGGTTTATTTCGGAGAAGCATTGCAAAATACTGTCCCTTGATGTTGACCAAACCAGACTTTCTCCCTCAGCATGCCCCTCAGGAGGAAGTATTGATCATCTAACACCTCGGGGACAGTATTTTGCGATACTTCCCCTCAAACCACTTTGTATATGTATACTTCTAAATGTGTTACGTGCCATTTTTATCACCACATTGTCTTGATTGGTGCATTTTTAGCATGCACCACGATAAATATAATCAATACTCAAAAGTGTAATACTGGTTCTGTTATCAGGTGATGTGCCTTGTTGGTTACTAGGGAGAAACAAAACCATTTTAGTATTGTATATGCCAAAGCATTTTGTGTTTTTTTTTGTAAGTTTTAACATCCATATTATGAATCAGAAAAAACTCTCCAGCCATTCATATAATATTTATTGTTTGCAGGGAAGCTGACTGCGACCGTCAAGACGCCTAGTGGCAAGAAGGAAGCAGTACCTATTGAAACGCAAGCTGACGGTAGAGCTACTCTCAATTTCATTGTGAAAGAAGAAGGTATCACAATTGTTTTCTTCTTAAAAAATCCCTAAACATGTCCCTTTTCTTGCAAAGAATTCCTGAATATATGGATAGTATTATGAAATCCAATCCTCCTTGAGTCAGGCCCACAACCAGAATTCTGAAAAGACTTTGATCCGTTTCGAGAAAGTGAAAGCAGTTTTGAGTTTTTTTGGTAGTTTTTACTTAAACATCTCTGAAACTCCAGTTTTAAACTAAAAATTAAGGATTTGAGGAGTTTGGGGGTCTTATGTGTGTTTTGTTACATTTTACAAGTTTAGGGGCTTTTGTCATAAAAGTTGAGGCGAATGCCGCCTCAGTGTCATAGCCAGGTAGGGGCAAGAGGGGGCAGACTGCCTGCCGTCAAAATTGTGTGCATTTTTTATTTATGCGCACAAAATATTTTAACATGCATGGTATAATCGTCGACATACAATCTACAAATCTCAAAAACCAGACATCGACAAATTGTAAACAAAACATTGTATCAGTTTGAAAAAAGTCTTGTATATATGGAGAATTAATCAATTAATCCTAGACCATTCACTTTTTTAGATCAGTTCTGAATTTTTTGGTACATATCATAATTACCAACATTCTAAAAATGACACAGCAAATTTCAATACAACGTGTTTAGCATAGTTACTTGAGGAAGCGAAGCCAATTTTTTTGGTTTACATTTTTGTCACCAATTAGCAAATGCTTATTGACAATCAGCAAAAATATTGTCGACAAAGCCCTGTCAACACCAACCTTAACGCACTGTTACATACATGGTGCATGCATTTATTAATGCCCTGGACAAATTGAGTGCACAAATAAATGTAGCACAAAAATATCCCTTACATGCATGGTATTATGTGGAAATTTTCTTTTCAGGGGAGCATCTTCTGTTTATCTTCTTTGCCGACACACCCATCAAGGGCTCACCATTCCGCCTCATCGCCAAACCAAGAGTCCTCCCGGTGGACCATAATAAAGTGACCGTGTTGGGTGAAGGCACTAGAATGGCCAAAGTATACAGGCAGAGTGAGTTTACCATGGATGGATCCCTAGCCGGACCAGGTAAGGCTTGACTGACCAACCCCTGCCACCTTTGGGTGGTGATTATGGATAAGGTGGAGTGGGTGGATACTTTATGTTGACCATTAACACCCTGGTCACAGAAGCCGCAACGCCGGTATGACACCGGTGAATGATTGCGATGTGACCATAACTGAAGACATTGTATACAAATCGCAAGGTTTTAACTCGCAATTAAATTCTTGCGGCATGCTTCCAGCGTCTCTATACGGCTCACGGACACCGGTCAGACACCGGCCGGTGTCCAATTGGCGTCTGCTGAATTGACGCCGTAAACATATCCTAACCTCGCCGCAAGGTTATGTGACCAGGGTATCTGTGACCGTGTTTGTTGAAGAATGGTCAAAATCTATTGGCAGAGTAAGGGCTTGTTCACACATAATAGTCATGACTAGTCATGAGCGGCTATAGACCAAGACAACTTAGCAGTTGCATTCACACTTGGACACAACTTGCACGTTAAAACTATATAGTGACGCGTCACTTTTGGTAACGAGCGAGACACTTTCTATAATTGCGTTCGCACTGGAAATTTGCTCATGAGCGAGAATATAGTCATGACCAAAGTCTTCTGTGTGAACATGCCCTAAAATTATATAACTATGAGCGGGTCTCTTGCTGGACTAGGTAAGAACTCCTTGGTGCCAGTCCCAAGGATCCAATGTCATCAAAAGTCTTTGGTCCGTATGTTCAAAGAGGTTTAAGAGTTAGACTAGGTTTAAAGTTAGACCTGGTTTAAGTCAAATTTTGCTTCACAGCTAAATATATATTTTCCCTGACCAAGCTTGTCATATTTTGTGATGTTTGTAAGACAAGTAGCTAAATCTTTAATTTTGAAAGTTGTAGTCCTTTTTTGCAGTAGTAATTTTGACTTAGACCCAGTCTAAATCTTAAACCTCTTTTGTGTATACGGACCTTAAAAGTTTCAAACTGTTTAATTGAAGGTTTTGGTTCTTTAATTTTAAAGAAACTTTTAAAATTTTAAGTTGCAAAGAATCACAAATTGAGCCAAGATTAAAGTTTAGCTCTTTAAATAGCTAAGAATGCCCTGTTCACAAGCACCCTTGTCAAAAGGATTGCATTGCTCCTCTCCTGTGTGAGAATTGATTTGCGCTGGAGCATAAAGTCAATCTCAGAAATAAGCTCCCCGTTTCGCGGGGTTTTTACTCATTAACGCGTGTTGTCAAGAAGTACTCTGCGCCGTACGCGTCACACTGCAATTCACGCAGTTTGATGTGATAGGTTGTTCCCGCGATCGTAACGCCAAGTTCTTGTCACTGGGGAAATTTGACCAGTCAAAACGATCGTCATGCGTCAGCTGATTCAGGTGATTTAAATTCTGAATTACGCGTACACACGGACTGCGTAGAAGCACAATTGTTTGAATATTTTGGACGCGCTTTTCAGGGAGCTTATTTATAAGATAGACTTTAGTGAGCTATAGTTGTTAGCAATTTTGTCACTCAGCCCAGACTTAACCCTTTCCAGTCTGACCATTTTTTCCGTCCCAGGCTGAAGGCATTTTACCTGTAAACTGACTTCTAAAGTAAATTAAATTTATCTTTAGAAATATTCTACATAATTCAATGAAACATCAGCATAATATACCTTTATGAACTGTATACACTGCCTGTGATAGTGTTTTGGAAGGTAAGAGGTAGTGAAAATAGTTTTACTTCAGTGTTAGTTAGGGCGTCGCTCAGACACCCTATGCCTGAGCTGGCAGTAATTTATGGCGTCGCTCAGACGCCCTACGACAGGAAAAGGTTAAGTCTCTTCAATGCGACTTTTGAATTTATTTTTCTGACTGATTGCTATATATTACTTTGTAATTTTTCCAAAACATGGTGGTTGTTTTTCCAGAGAATTCATACTTTTATCTTAAATCATATCAGATGTTCATTCTGGAGAAATTTTGTTTGTTGGACAAATAAGAAAGGTTTACGCTTTTGGTCATTTCAAATCTGAAGTTAATTGCTCTATCATTGTTTTACTTTTCTTGATTTTGCTTCCTTTATCTCTTAAAATAGATTTCCCTCGTGAATTTGGTGTGATCAAGTTTAGTTGGATTTGTTTGAATATCTGAATTTTTTGAACTGTTTGAATACTGGTTTTACATTTGATTACATATGACACTAGGGCAACATCTTATATATCTGAAACTGACTAACCCAGAATCCAAAAATCGGGGGGGGGGGGGAGTTAGTGTCATTCTATTTTAGGGATGTAGTTTTCAGCAAATTTCCAAAATTCAAAAAATTTTACTGAAAATATCTTGTTTTCAGGAAATTTCGCCCTGCACAAAAGAGAAAAGGAAGTGTTTTTCCCATCAGATATTTAAGACATTTCAAGAAATTTTGACTTAAGTCACTTGCATCCCTGAATACTGTGACCTTCAATTTTTTCATCAATTTCTGATTTTTTGTATTCTGAATTTGTGGCAAAAAAGGTCATTGTTGTGTGACACATGTAGATTAATTTTAACTTGTAAAGTATCTGTATTGGGCAAATTGCATTTTGTTTTATAGTCTATTTTGTTTAATCTCTGATTTTAATTTTTATTCCATAATTCATGTTATTTTGAGCTTTCCATCTTGCTTCATTTTATTTAACAGCTTTAATCTGCATTCCATTACTAACCCATTGTATATATCATGCCAATGTAACATTTTAAATTCTGGTCTCCATTAGTCTCTTCTATTAATCAGCCTGTCCGACGTACTGCCTTAAGGTGGTTTCAGACTAGCTGTCGTTGCGGCACACGATGTTGCAGCACACCACCAAACATTTGCAATTTTGAGTTGCCGTACTGTAGCACGACACATTTGCATATTGCCGCAATGGTCTGTCGCAAGAAAAGTTGAATTTATTCCAACTCAAAATATTGTGTCGTTGCGGCCATCACGACAGGGTAATCGATATATCGGCTTGTCGTGCTTGCCGCAAACATTTCCTGATTGCCTGTCGTATGGTCGTGCTGAAACCAGCTTTAACAGGCAATATCTCTCAGTATGGCAACATATTGCCTGGCCAGCCAATATGATATTTGTGACCGTCCATTTCAAACAAGCTGTAAATGCAACAAACTTCATTTTGCGAAAATAGGCGTCAAGGTTGTAATTTGCCGAAATTGATTTTTGTGCTTACTTCAAAAACACAAGCAAAGTTTCATTTCAAGAAAACGATCAGAAATATGAAATTTATCTGTATATATTTTGAGGACAATCAACAGAAAACATAGGGTTTACTGATTTTTCAACATGTTTATCTCAGTTATACATTTTACTCCCTGACTGCCTTTGTCTGACCATAACTTGACCTCTAGAAATCGAGTGAAGCTCATTGAGGTGTCATTGTAATCCTTATAGCATGGTCTTTGCAAATATTTGAAAAAGAGACTGCATTTACAGCTGTTTTGGCAACTGTGTCCGAGTAATACTCCAAAATGTTTGAAAATAGTCGATAGCCATTAATACATTAAGAAAACAAAAATTGTGACATTTGTTAATTATGTGCTAAAACCAAACAAATAATGAATAGATCATTTGAATCATACCAATACAAATTCATCACTTGACAGGCAGACATTAACAATACTGAATTGAAGCAAAGTTATGCCAAAAATCTGTAAAGTAAGTTGTCAATCAAAATTGATGAAATGATCAAAATTTGTACTGTGTGTACTTTGTCTCTTATGGCACATACCTGATGTTGCTTTTGGATTTGAAATATAGCTTAATATGCAAAAAGAGATTTACATTACTTCACTCTAAAATAATCATGATAATAGGATTAGAGAATTCATACTATCCAAGTGATAACTATATATTTACAAACTCTAACATAGTGTTAATTAAAATTTCTTATGACATCCATACCTGCCATTCTCATCTAATAAAACCAACAATGTAGAGCTACTGAAAACTGCAGCCTTCAGATTGTCTCCAGCTACTAACAAAACATATATCATATGAAACTGATGTTAATTATTAACATAATCTAACTCATACAAATCTAAGCACAATCATATTTAAAATATCATCAAAAGTGACCAGCTACAGAGTGTCCACGAATGATTTATACCCGGTTTCAAAAAATCAGAAAAAATGTTAAATCATAATTTTTCATAAAACCAACAGCTTTCCTACAATAGTGGATAAGTCTTCTACATTTTCCATAGGTTTCATCAAAATATCATGCTTCATTGCTTTGCATGATGACGTAATTGAAAATGATGTAAACGTGGTTTTGATCTATAAAAATACGGGTATAATACGAATAAATATGTGTAACGTGCAAACTTACTAAAGTTTGTAAAGTGTAATGAATACAACTTGACCAAATTCAAATTTCTTTCTTTGCTTTTGTAATTTTCTAAGATCTACAAAAAGCATTACCTTGCAGACTTCTGAATCTTATCCTACTCAGATTAGCGAGATAGACTTAATCAGATATGGAGCAGGACACCATTTCGGCGGGCAAGTTGAGGAATCACAGTTCCGTCGACAAATTCTGGTCCTAATATTGAGTTGTTACCCATAATAGCCATTTTAACTAACTTTGGTTGTAATTAGCAATGTCAACATGGTCAAATGTAAAGTTTCCAGGTGGGTTTCCCTTAGGCGAGTACATGTAACATCTTGCATTATTTGTACTGGCTATTGTAAAGCTGTTCAACCGTAACCAAAATCATCATTTCTTTTCCTAAGGACACCCATTATATCTTATATCCATCACAGCCAATAAATAAAACCTAAATTGTATTTAACATTTTAACTTTAGAAAAGTAAAGGGTTTCAGTGTAGTAGGTTTTTATTGAATGTTTAAGTTCGACAATTTCTCTGATTACAAATTTACAATTCGCAAAATATACCCTGTTTGGAAAAATCTCTATAACTTTCCACAGGAACATGCGATTTGAAAAATTCAAAATTCTTCAGAAAGCTGAAGACATGTTTAGTTTGAAAATTAACCACTGCTCCACAAAAAAAATCCGATAGTCGGGTATAAATCATTCGTGGACACTCTGTAGCAATGGCAAATAATGATGCTTTGAGAACGAGGAAGTCAAAAGTAAAATCATATACGCATTAGAAGAAAAATTTGATAAGATGATTAAGGCCTATAGGTTAACCCTTTGGACCCTGGCCATTCCATGTGTCCCAATACCGTTGACCCAGGCCAACCAGAAAGTTAAAAAGTACAATATAACCCCTAAACTTACTTTGATTTCCCTTGCTTTACTTTTTCACTTTACAGTAGTCTAAACTGATCCAATAACCAGCATTCAGAAAAGAATACTATTTATGTCGACCAACATATTTGACATTTCGTTGTAGTCCATAAGCGAAGCCACATTTCTTGGAAATAGTGATCGAATTCATGAAAATATAAGGAATTTTTCACCTCTGTCGGTTAAATAAGAGCAAAATGACACATTAAGCATGGGTTCAAAGGTTCAGTGATGTCTTCCAATATAAACAAGACCATTGAAAATTGTAACTACCCATGCCTGTTGACAGACACATCAAGTTTCTGACACATGACCTGAAAGCCGGTAAACCGGCTCATCGGGTGACCGGTACATGTACAAATGAGCCGATATACCAGCTTGTCATGTTCAATGACAAAGGGTTAATAAATGGACATTTCATGTCTCGAGTGAAATGAAACAAAATCAATGCACGTGCGCCCAATTTTGATGTGTCCAATTCATGAGGCCTGTATAGGAATTGGACAGCGCTCAAAAGATGGGTGCTCCAATCTGCCATACAGGCTGTCCTGTTTACGTTGCCTAGGGTTACTTTATATATTTACAAAGCTGAAAATTACAACTGGCTAGCTAGTGCAAATGCTAACGCTAACACTAACACCAATTCTAATACTTACTCCAGTACTTTCATATAAATCTAGAGTCATGATTGAAGAGATTCATCAGGATCGGTAAATATGTTGTTAAGGTTCTTAAAACTGATCCAAAAGATTGTGCACTTACGTGGACGTTTCGACAACAAGCTGTTGTCTTATTCATCACTTGTTTGGTTGTGACTTCTCCTGGTAACTGACGACGCACGTCCAGTGTTGCCATTTCCGGCGTTGCCAGTTGATTTGTTGAAATTATCAGGAGTCAAAAGGAGGATTCTAAGGTTATAGGCACTGAACAGGACAAACATAAACGATGGATACGGGAGGCTATAGAAATCAGAAAGCGAGGGGGCGCTACTATGAACAGAGATGAAGGACAATATCAATTATCACACCTTTATGACCAATTTTTGACTCCTGATAATTTCGACAAATCAACTGGCAAAGCCGGAAATGGCAACACTGGACGTGCGTCGTCAGTTACCAGGAGAAGTCACAACCAAACAAGTGATGAATAAGACAACAGCTTGTTGTCGAAACGTCCACGTAAGTGCACAATCTTTTGGATCAGTTTTAAGAACCTTAACAACAAAATCTAGAGTCAGTAAGGGATATGATCAATAAAGGAAAGGAAAAGAAAGTATTCTTTTCTAATCTTCATATTTCGTCTGTGAAGCTAATTAACGGTTGTAATCATCATTCAATAACTACTTGAAAATTTATATTTAAATCCGTAGATATAATATTGATAATGCTTCTTTCATTGGCACAAGTACTCAAGTTAGGGTCAGTTTGGCTTGGGTGACATCAATGGCATAACCAGACATTTTCATTGGAGGGGGTGAGCATGGGAAAAACAATTTGGCAAATGTAGCAAATCACCCAAATTTTGCTAAAAATCCATAAATTTCGTTTTCCTTACAAATTAGCATTATTTGCAGCAAATATTCAGAATTTTCTCCAATATTGACAAAATTTGCACCATTTTGGTTAAAATTTTAGAAACTTTTGAAAAGTAAACCAATAAAAGGGATAAATTTTGCATAGTTCCATCATCCCGCAAAAAATTTGTTTACTCAACATTTATATGTTGGTGACTCTAGTTTTATATTAATGTATGAGGACATACTAACATCATAACACACTAATACCATTAGATACTAACACAATATCTAGCACCTACAATTAACTAAAGAATTAATACCAATTACTACTAAAATTCAACATAAAATACATAATAAATGAACTAAATATCACAACAGGATCATACGACTACGGGTCAAGTACCTTTCCACGAGCTGCCGTCTCCAAAACAAGCAGTAGCAAACATCAGACGAAAACGAAAAGCCACCATCATAAGAGCAGTCACATGACCTCCGGTTTGGCCTCGTCAGCGGCGTATTCCAGTCACCATACGCTACCACGGGACACCATCGATGCAAGTAAAGTGTTGATTTTGGGTAGAGCTGCAAGACAGGCTTTGCCACATAAGAAAAATGAGTTTACTATCGATGGAATGTATGCTGGGCCTGGTAAGAACACATGCGTCAGATTTTTTTATCTGCTTTATTAAAAACATCACAATAAACACAAGAAAAAACACATATTTATACATAAAAATGTACAAATAAGAATGAATTGTTTTAATATTTAAATGAAATAAACACACAACATATTTCTAAGGCATACAGCAAAACTCTTTATTATAAACACAGACATATGTCACGAATGAATGTTCTTATACATGTTGGTAGAATTCATCAATATTGGTTAAAACTGGTCAACAACACTTACTTTTTATGATGTCATAAAAAGTAAGTGTTGTTGACCAGTTTTAACCAATATTGACAGACAAATGTGTTCAAAAAAACTGGCACAAAGTTATTTTTATTTGAGAATTAATCAAAATTCAACACTCAACGGGTGGTTGTCTGCTGGGAACCAACGGTTGTGGCCTAGTTGTTATTTTTCTGTCTGCTCTGAACGGTTGGTCGCCGGTTGAGTTGTGAAGCAGCCCCTTGAATACTTTAAATTAAAGCTATTGATTACTTTGAGCCACTAA
>JXSR01S044179.1:109710-126596 GCA_000969725.1 Ophiothrix spiculata | reverse complement strand
AAAAATTTATATTTTTAAATATTTACAAACTACATATCCAAAATATGAAATCCTGCATATTTGACAATAATTAGAAAAGCAGAAGTATTTTAAAAGTTGAATTGAAAAATGAGCAGTGTCAGGTCTTGAATTTGAAAGCAGCGGCGACACTTGCAATCGATATATCTTACGCCCATGGAACTTGTAATATATTTCGGGAACTGTCACTTCTTCAATAAAAAGTTGCTTGCACCCTATTTTTTGTAAAGCTTTTGCTACCTAATGAAGGTAGGTTCTACTTTTTGAAAGCTTTTCTTGTTACCTGATGAAGATGGGTTTTATTTTTTGAAAGCTTTTCATGTTACCTGATGAAGGTAGGTTTCATTTTTTGAAAGCTTTTCATGTTACCTGACGAAGTTTTGTTTCATTTTTTGAAAGCTTTTCATGTTACCTGATAAAGGAAGGTTTCATTTTTTCAAATTTTCTTGTTTCTTTCACAGTATAATGTTTCCTTGGTTTATAAGATTCTTTCGGGATGAAAAAAAGCATTGTTTATTCAGGGCCATTTCTTTAGCTATTGCCCTTTTTTCTAGATATTGGCAACTGAATTCATAAACTCACCAGGTATACACTGTATGCAGCACCCCATGAAGGAGCATTCGCACAGGGGACCCACGGCTTTACGCGACTGTCCGACCCTGGAGCAAGTAGAGTAAAGTTTCTTGCCCAAGGAAACAAGGAGACGAAAACCGCCCGGCCCGGGGCTCGAACCCACAATCTCTGTATTACAAGACCTGTGCTCTAACCGCTCGGCCACGCTCCCCTCTTGTATACAGTGATTTAGCATCACCAATTGCAATATTTAAATCAGCATAACAGCTAGCCCTCCCTTTTGGATTCAGTTTTGAGGAAACCTACCGCCGCATCCACCTAGCTTTTGCCATGTCCACTCGCACTATAGTTAGCTATTTGTGTCACTTTTAGATGTGCTCTAGTTAGTTTCAAGATCAACTAACTAGAGCGCATCCCTGGTCAGAATCAAAATAAGGTCATTCATCATCCAAACTGATTTGGTTACTTGGATTTTGTCTTTTTTGGATTTAAACTTGAATTTTTAATTTTATTATTGTTATTATTAATTGCTTTATTTATGATGCTGTAATTTAACTTTAATTTGCTATTTTAAAAGTTAATCACATAGGTATACATATCATTATAAAAAATAAAAATGTCATATAGGCCTACATCATTTTACGACAGAATATTCAAACCGCTATGCAAAATCATCATATAATTCCACTTTTGCACTTAAAATTGACTTACTAAGTGCACATAATACTATCAAATATATTATTTCACTTGCAAGTGATCAAATGCAAGTCAATTTAGCTGAATTCAATTATTTTATTAATGTCTTTAGCTGTCAGTACACTATACAAAATCTTACTGAAAATCACCGTGTGGAAGCCACAGCTCCTCAATAGCATTTTTTAACTTAACTAATAACTTTTCAAGTAAATATGGTATGTGCAAACCAAAGATACCTTTTTAAAGAGCTCATCAATACCTTTCATTTGATAGGTATTTTGCCTATGTGGAATATCATGAAAAATCTTGCGCAAGTGTCAGGGTACCCAGTTCAAAACACATGGCCAGAAGTTAGTTTTTTCATTAAAAAACAAACAGAAATGGTTGTATTTCAAAAACCATTTGATTTTTTCCAGTTTTTCTTTCAGAATTGTGTTCAGAACCCCATTCTCTTTCTGTTAATGTATCCTTTGTCACAAGGCAATGTTAATTTAGCCATGTGTCTCCATCAATCAACTATATTTGTCAAATTTCACTTGTTGCTGCTTTTTGGCCCAAAAATATCAGAATATCCAACATAATTGACATGTTTATTGTGATTCGTTATGGTGGAACAGCGGCTCTACAAAGGATGGCAAGGAAAATCAAGGTGTTTGAATCTTGTTTAGCCCCTTCAAAACACCCTTGGAAAGTCAATTTTTACCGTTGGCTTGTTGACCACCTCTATATAGGGTAGGAAATTAACATTTTACCGCATTTCTTGTTTCTATTTTTTTTTCCCCAAGAGATTTTTTTTACATTGGGAGAAACAAAAATGATGGCGGCTGAGAGGACCAAAAAAAAAGACCTAAAAATGCAATTTAAATTAAAAAAAATTACGCGTAGGGCATTACTGTGCATAGCCTTCTCAACTAAAACGCATAGCACTTAGTCTCGGGTTCCTTTAGCCCAAGACCTAAGTTAGGGAGTCTTACCAGTCATAAATACCATACAATTCAAAATAAAATCCAGATCTTTCTAGAAGACGACCTTTTTTTTTATTACCTCTCAATCCTATGTCCATTATCTACAACTGTAACATGCATGTTTGCATTTCATCCATTACCTTATGCTCCATGAACGCAATTATTTTAAATAATGTTCCTGGAGCACATTTCGTTGAATCAAATGCAAACATGCATTGCTCACACAACTTTCACATATAGCTGCTAATTTCATACTTTTTAAGTCTTTATACCCCAAAGAACTTGACAAGAAAGTCCTGTTTCCCGTACCAGTTCAGCTGAGTCATAAATATTACCAGCCCGACAAATTCTGAGACTGAAATAGTCACAAGGTTTTTGTAACCAGACTTGACCCTCACGGGAGGGGGACAATTTTTGGCAAACCTTTTCCCATGTTTTGCTGATGGCATATGCAACAATATAATCATTTTATTTTTGATTTCCCTAGACAAAGGCTATCGCAAAATAAAATTAAGTACAGAGTTCTTAGGAGCTATAAGCTTGTAGACACTTAATGGTTTTCATTGACAATAAAATCAAATACAATTACCAGTCCCAATAAGCAACATCTTGCCAATTCTGGGAAGTCTTGATACTGTGGAAGATTGGACTGTACATTTAGTCCATGATCTTCCTTCTCTAGGGGTATGGCTTCCAATGAAGCAGCCAATCGACCATCAATTGCCAAAGTATACATCCAGTTTTGATGTGTCTGTGCCAATGTTCCAGCATTCCAAGTTGTACCCATCCCAGCAATATTAATGCTGCCAAGAATTTTTATTTTGATAATTGGGTCCTGTTGACGCATAAACATGCCAAAAGACAACGTCATGAATTATCAAGTTGAAGGATCTTGGAACAAGGTTGGAACAAACAAAAAACAAGTTAAGCAACTCAAGCAATGCCCCACGTACAGGTTTTGTCACACACAATTGTATTAGACCAACAAACACTGTTTTGGGTCATATGGTGATGTTCATTATACCAAATTTGTTATCCATACTGTGGTGTCTGCTGGGCTGCGATCACATACAAGTACACGGTATACAGTATACGCTCCCGGGAAAAGTACTCATATTTGAAATTATCCCCATCACTAAGAATACCACTATTTACGTATAGTGAAAATCATATACCATATACTTCTATGTGATCGCAGCCTTAGGCATATTTTGTATTTGCTATCCATACCGTACGTTGGTTCCATTAAGCATACGTGCAGTACATTAACACATCGCAGAAATTTCTTCTCATAAAAAAATTACACAACTAGTACATTTAAAAACAAATTTAAGGCATCCCTTACATTTTCATACTTGCGTGTCCCAAAAAAATCCCTTGCTATCTTTGCATGTACAATTTTTTGGCTTTAACAGATAGTCAGAAAGTTTGTGACGATTGCATTTTCAAAGTTAATGAAATGAAGTAAACTGGAACTTGGTAATCTGGAACAAAAGTCACGCTTTAGCAAATCTGCCAAACAGAGTGAAAATGCAGTATGTGTATTGCAGATATATTGCAAGCTACTTCCTTTTCCCTTGGAGAATTTTCCTTCATAACTCAGTATCTACCATATGAAACACGTATAAATACAACTTTTTAACTTGGGATTGAAGTGAAATTGTGTGTTTACTTTGTAGAGCAGGAATATTTGTGTTCAAATTTGTAGGATCAAATTATAGACCATATCTATGTTGAAGGGGTAATTTAATCCACAGAATCGGACGGGGAACAGAACTCAGAGCGAGATCAAGTAGGGTATTTATCATACTTGGCCTCGTTCTGAGTTCCGATTCCCCGTCCGATTCTGTGAATATACCCCATCAACGGCGGGAGTATGTCAATTTAGATATGGTCTATATGATCAAACACATTTTCTGTTCTAGATTACCAATTGCATACAATTCAATGAAACAATTCAGGTTCATTTCACGGATTACGAAATGCAGCCTTAACACACTTTCTGAGTGTTATAATTGGAAAAACTTTACACATAAAGATTGATAAATTTTTCTGGGACACACAATATTATTTCTAATCATTGTAAACTCAAAAGGTCCGTATAACAAAGAGGTTTAAGATTTAGACCAGGTAAAATTACTTCTGCCAAAAAGGATATTTGGAAGCATCTTCGAACTGCAACAGCTGTAAAATATTGATGAAAATATTGAACCCCCAAAACAGCAGAAAATATGACATTGGTTGAGGAAAATATATTCAGCTATGAAACAAAATTTCACTTAAATAACATCTAACTTTAAACCTTGTCTAACTCTTAAACCTCTCATGCATACAGACCACAGAGTTTATTCGATCGACTTCACTCAACATTAATCTTGTATGCGCGACACCCGCATGAAAATCGCACCATTAGACTCAACACATTGATGTAGTTATGATCATCAAAGTGAGCAACAGATCAAATATTTATCATTTCAGTGTGTGCAAAAACCACTGCACGTATATGATGGATCTGTTTTTAGACCTACACATGGTGAGCTGATGTTGGCCAGCATAATCTCTGCTCACCGCTTCCCAATTTGCCATCCTAAGACGGTCCTTGGCAGGCCCAAAGTTCATTACGGTCATTTTCCCCTTCAAACCATTACATCAATATACTTCTCTCATATTACCATTTTCAAACCTATGATGAAACCTTTCAATTTTCACTTATATACAAAACCAAAGAAAACTAGAAATAAAAACAAACAGTAGTTGGTGTCAGAATACACAGCAAGATGGATAGTTACAGAAGAATCAGTGGAGCAAACTGAACATCTTTAAGTGCACCACTATGGTGTACTTGTTTTGAATGACACAGTAGAAGTCATTGGATCTGTTGCATAGAATGGTGTTGAGCATCATTTTGCACAGGATTATCTTTTGCTCTTCTTTTCCTTTGCCCTTTCAACCCTTAGTTTTTAGAAATGGTCTTTGCTCTGTAACTCAGCAACGGATAATTAAATCCAAATAAAAGTATACATTTCTAGAAGCAGATTTGCATACTGAACATGATGGTGAGGTTATTTTTGGACCAAAATGTGTCATTTTGGCCATAAGGTCCAAAAAGGGAGTATAAGTTGTTACAATTGAAGTGGACAAGTGGACAATGGCTACAAAGTAAAATTATTATTTGCAGCTTACTATTACTTGTCGTTGCAACTACTCATCACAGAGTGAGCCAGCCTTTAAAATTTAAATAACTTCACCAGTCTCTGCCACAGATTGACTTTGCTACTGTCTAGCCGAAGACAAACACATCACACCAGCAAGTGTACATATCAATGGATGAAAACTATACTTTAATCAACACTAAAAAGGCGGCAATTATGAGGCTTTTCTTCATCCGCAAGTTAACATAATCCCACTCACACGCACGCCGTAGATACTTATGCACAAGTCACACGTACAAGGCGCGCTGGGTCTCCTGCAGTTGTGCTGTGTTCAGCTACGCATGCGGTTACCTGTATGAATTCACGATGTGAAAAGGCCCGCCTATTTGGTGTTGATCAAAGTATGGAGTATGATTATTATTCTGACACAACCATAGTAAAAAAAAGCACTCAATAATGGTTACATTGCTACTGGGTGTAACCATATATAATGACCGGAAATATGTATGGCAAGGCCTAAAAAATTGTTTGATTGACATAACCAGACCATGTGTATATGATAAAAACAGTAAAATTAAGCACGGCAACAACATGATACTTTTCACTTTCAGGCTGTATATAGAAGTCCAGATTATTATAAAAAATGAAATATGAGAAAATCATATTGCTCCATTAATCTGTGTGCAGGTCTGTGTGTTCTGTGGTCATTCAGTGTTAATTTCAAAGCCAAAAGAAAAAAAATGACCTTTACCTTACCCTATTTTTTTTTAATGTTAACACCATCAAACAATTTTTTATGCCTTATGAAGAAATGAAAATCAACTGAACAAAAAAAAAAAAAACAACAACAACAACATGTCAACACATTTCTCTGATAAGCAGCATTTAAACAAAAATCCTCAAGCCCATGATATACTAGCTAGACGCAGCTAGCTTGTGGTTTGATTATAGACGCTATGAAGAGCTAGCAAGTTAAAATATTTTCAACTTTAGCGTCTTCGTTAGCGTCTAGCTAGACGCTAGCTGCGTCTTGTAAGTATATCACGGGCTTTACAGTTATTGGTTGTGACTGTATCTTGTAATCAGCCAATCACAATCGATGTTAGGCAGCCTTTTCATTCCTGGGTTGTAAGCTTACAAAATGAATAACAAAGTCAGTATTTGTTCCATTAAACACCAATGCTCTAAGTAAGGTGGTTTCAGGGTAGCTGTCGTTGAATTTATTCCAACTCAAAATATTTTATCGTTGCGACCATCACGACAGGGTAATTGATATTTGTCGTGCTTGCCGCAAAATTTTCCAGATGTGACAAGGTCAAGTTTGCACACTTTAATTTTTTGACGTCATGTTGAACCACACGACAGGCAATTCTTGAAACCAGCTTAATGGTGGTATTTGGTGTTTGGAGTGATTTTCCATTGTGACCTTCCACCACAAACCTCCAGTAAAGTCAGCTCCTGAACAAATTTGTTTTATTGCAAATTCAAAAAGAATAAATCATCAGCTTTAAAATGACTCTCATTTAAAATTCATACGACAACGAAAACTACAGTTACAATCCTGCAAAACATGTCAGTGAAATCTAAAACCGAGAAAGTGTATGTTAGGCGCAACTGTGTTATAAATGCGACAGAGCTATCTGATTCCGACGACTGTTTACGATAGAAAATATATCAGTATCAGAAAATATGATGATAGTTTTATCCATTTTTATTCTTAAATCAGTCCTACGAAGTAAAATAATGATATTTATCAAACAAAAATTGATTAAAAATCATTCTGCGATATGTCTATCGGAATCCGATAGCTCTATCTGAAATGTTTCACAGTCGTGCCTTAACAGTTTCCATATTATGCACATTTGCAATGCAACTACATAAATTTTCAATGAGACTACATCAAGAAAATGCAAGTTTTCAGATATTTTAAAGGGGCATTGGGCAAGTTTAGCATCATATGAAGAATTTAGTAATTGACTGCTATTTTCTAACATATGAAGTGTAAATCCACAAACAATATGTCAAAATTTTGTCCAATTCCCCTTTAAAGAGTTGAATAGACAGCGGATATTTTGCCATCACTTACATTTAAAAATCTACAAAAATGATAATTGTGTGTACAACTTACGTGATTATTTTGAATTGTAGCTCAAAATGAAAAGTGCCATCTTTACTGGTATGTTTGTGAGGGATGGTCACATTTCTCTGAAGCAATGAATAACCTACAAGATGAGATTCACTCACAAGAGTGAACTTTGAAGAAACGACGCAATTCCTGAGACGTTATCACCATGCATCCACGTGATTATTATTGAAATCAGTCAATTTCCTACAAATCGTGAACATCGGAACACAACCAATATGTATGTGAAATAGCATATCACTGTGTCTTAAAGGAGCATGGTCAGATTGCTTCAACTTTTTGAGATTTTGGTACCAAAATATTGCTCATATTTTTCTCATAACCCATGTGAAATTTGACAGCTGAATTATGTTCCGTATTGTAGATACATAAGAAAATGTGTCTAATTTATGGTGACCATAATTAATTTTACACAGTAACATATAGGCAGCTCTAAAACACGAAACTGCTCATAAAAGTAAAACGGTTTGACCGATTAAGCTGAAATTTGAAACTTTATCAGTGGTCATCTTTCATTTGACATTGGAAACTATTAATTTTGAAAAAACGGACCAAGCTCCTTTAAATATCGAAAATCTAAATGATGAATGTTAAGTCAAACTACCGATCAATATACACGAAATTCCTTTTCCATAATGTAGGTGTACAAGATCTCTGCATACCTACCATAGAAATTTGAGTCATAGGGAATTTAATCATTTCAATAATAAAAACAGCAGCTTTTTTGTGTAGCAGCATACATGTGGTATTAAGGGCAAGCTGTCCCACATCAACGTTATGGACTAAAGACTGACATACACCTGATATTTTTCCCTCTAATGTGTATACAATGACATGTTGTTGGTATTTGTTTTCACCATGATAATCGGAACAAAGGTCCCAGATGCCCAGATATCCGCTCAAGATTGGATGTACTCAACTCTGCCGTTTTTTTTTTCTCTTCTCCTAAGTACTCCACAACTATTTTAATGAAGAATGTAGTTTACTGTGATCAATGCAAACATAGGTTACAAAAGCTGGTTTCAATAACATAATCCTGACTTTGCTACGACATCTCATCGTTTCAGTCACAGTGATGATATGCTGCAGCTGTTCAAATGAATTCAATCTTTTCATGATTATGAATAAGCAATACACAGATATTAAAGGTATTATCACAAAGTGTACCATCTTTTTTCCCGTATCATTTTGAAACCAGCTTTAACCCAAAGGGGGGGGGGGGGGGTTACTCAAATTATTACGTACTATCGTGGTTTGAAACCTATGTGTAAGGCCATTTCAAAAATGGTGGATTTGACAATTTTGCAGCTTTCGACCCATTTCCAGGAAGTTTTTTATTAACAGTTGAGATTTGAGACCCGAATCTATAAGGATATTGTAGAAAACAAAACTAGATACTTTCTGTGAAAAAACAACGCATTTAGGTGGCATGTCCCCCATATACATATTTCATGGAATTGCTCCCTCCCAGTTTTGAAAAGAGATATAATACTGATTGGTAACAAATTGATATCAAAATCACAGAATTTACAAAAAATGACCAATGATTGACAGCAAACTTTTATCAAAAATACACAAGATGGAAACCCACACTGCATGGCATAAATTTGACGCAATGATTGAAAAAAAAAAAATGTGCCAAAATGTTTACAACAAAATGAATACTACAACAAAATCTTAAGTGCTGTTTCCAACTCTGATTCAACCCAACATCCAAATGAGACTTTTTTTTTTTGGTCAAGCGCTCACATCAGCCAAAACCATTCTACAAAAATGACATGATTTACAACTTTAATGCACCGAGGTGAAATGCTACCGAAAACCTCAAACTTCGTGTGCATCAATGCGGCAAAAGAAACATGTGACAGATCTAAATTACTTGCCGTTTCAGTTTTTCAGATGTGCTAATGACATCTATATATCAGTTGTTTTCATCATTATTCAATAAACTGCTCTTTTTCAGAATAATTATCAGAAAATCATCACAACTATTTCACTTCGCATAGATTGTACTACATAAATTCAGCTGATTTATTTGTTGTGGGGATCTCCTAATATCAGAAATTTGCAACAATTATCTTGAACGGTTGTCTCTTGGGCAATCTACACCGAGCAGCACTAATCCAGATTATACAGGGGTGTGAGAGTTCAGCTTTTTAGCTGATTTCAGCTTATTTAATGGCTTCAACAAAGTCATAATTTCAGCTTTTTCTTTCATTTTCAGCCTGTTTTTGGCATTTTTTCACCATTTTCAGCTTTTTTTATCACATGACCAGGGTTGTCACCAGGCAACTTTTAGTGCCGGGTAAAATTTGTGTGAAATAGTAAGAAAATAAAAATGTTGATAATAATTGTTCAATTTTTTATTGATTCTTCAATGATTTTGTAACTTTTGAGCCTTGAGTGCCGGGTATTTTGACTCAAAATCAACCTGAGAGCCGGGTAAAAATTATGAGAACCGGGTGGTCCCGCCCGCCTCCGCCGGTCTAGTGACAACCCTGGCCTGCACATGACTCTCACACCCCTTATTAAACCACATATCCATAGACGAATATGCATTATACATTGATAGTGATTGAGTCAATCTAGATCAGTGTATACACACATGGCTAGGGTCACTGGCAACAATCTGGATCAATCTAGACTTGTATGTTCACACTTGGCTAGGGTCACTGCAATTTTAGCACACACAAATTACAAGATACGTTTACACATTGTATGTATCATATACACACATGAACTTGTGAACAGGATCAACAGATTTTCACTCTTCGTACTGTGTGGTGAGTTGTCAATGCGGTCTAAAGAGATCTGGATCTCAGAGATGCAGATTGGCTGTCCAGTGTAGATTACCTCATTGTCAGTATATACATTTCCTTGAAATAAACACATAACGTGAACATTTTCCCTTTTACATGTCATGGCCAGATATACAAGATTGGATCATGTTACAAGCAGATTGAACCATTATGAGTGCAAACAAAACAAAATGAAATAAACATAGAAATATAGTTTTAAAAAAAGAGATAACATAATAACAAGTAACAAATAAAGCTTTGGTTTATCACACAGTACAGACTTAAAATCCTCCAAACCTTGCTATGGAATGATGGGTAACCAAGTGCATTGTGGGAAAGCAAAGATCACTTGCTGTCCTGGCTGGTTTTGCACAAATTTAAATATCAGCATTACCAACCAGAACCAGGCTCTTCTATGCGATCAATTCTGAAAATGTTTTCTTCAAAAAAAAATAGTGCATTTTGTTTTCCCACAATGCACCTGGTTTACATCCCAATCTCAATCACAATATGTTAAGCAATCAGTTGCAATGCATTTAGGGTGTTTTTGTGTGATTGTAGTCCTATGATATGGTCATGGATCAAATGGTCTGAAACAGTGTTCCTGCTAAGGTTGTATCAGATGGTGTGCACTGGCACAGGACTCGGGGATAGTGGCGCAACAGATTTGAAAATATGTGAGAAAGATGGCTTTTTTCTTGGTTAGTTAGCCAATTTTCAGGTCCAGCTGGTGATTTTGGCGTTAAGTGTCTCTTCATCTTTGATCAAATTGGCACATGGTCAAAAACCTTAGAAGGAACACTGGTCCCAGATCATAAATGGTACAAGAGCATAACAATTTTCAATTAAAGTATAGCATCCAGTAGCATGTTTGACTTAGAATGGTCCAGGAGCACAATGAGAAATATGCCCCAGGAGCATGCTTGAATTAGAATGTCAAATATGCTCCTGGAGCAATTTATTGGGGTAAAATTGCACAAAAACACTTGTCATTGATAGTCATGGCTCAATATCTGCCACAGTTACGCAGTCACGTAACGGGCTGCTTCAAAACTCAACCGGCGGTTGCCTGGCAGTTCAACCGGGATAAACAATAGCCAACCGTCCAGAACCGGCAGACAACCGCTGGTTGAGTTTTGAAGCGATCCCTACTTCATCATGACTGGATATCATCAAAGAAATTATAAAGTAGAATTGGTGCTCGCCACCATTTGACCACCTTCAATTCTATGGTATGGCATCCATTTCAGATTGTCACTAATGTAGGGTGAGTTATTGTACCTCCGGCATTTTATGGTAGTTCGTTCGTTTATTGTCGTATCTAGCTCAGATCAAGTCGAAGTAGACACTGCTGAATGTTTGTATGTGAAATAAAAATGCGCACGTTGTCTACGTGCCAAGTGAAGATTTACATGATGTTCTAAGCATTCAGGCCTGTTTTTAAACAAATCAAGAGGTACAATAACTTTGCTCCAAGAGTGACAACGATATGATGACGAGCACTGATTCTTTAAATAATTTCTTTGGTATAAATAAACATCACGCAATGCATAACAAATTCTGACGCTCCATCAGACGTCTCCATTTACAAGACATACTCAGTCTACAGCAGTTCTACACTTTCATCCTCAAAAAAAACTTCAACATGACTTTCAAGACATACTCAGTCTACAGCAGTTCTACACTTTCATCCCCCAAGAAAACTTCAACATGACTTTCCATCACATGTCTGCTGTTGCTAAAGCAGGAATACTGCCCTCTCTTGTTTCAACTATGACTTACGGAGGTCTGAGGCGTGTGGTAGAAAATCCCTGAGACTCCAGCCAGTCTTAATTTTAGCTAGCAAGCGATTCCACCAGCTGGTCCCCAAAACCTTTCACTAGTCTGACCAACAGACATTCCTATGTAGCACATAGTAGCTGTTTACAACACTGAGAACCAACGCAGCTTTATTTTCTGTCTTCCCAGTCACTTCACTTTAGATTTTGTTTCAATTTTTTTCATTTTTTTTCCAATTTTTTATTTTTTTGTAAAAAACAAGTCTGCATGGTCCATTCTGGCCATTCATACATCATGATGATCTTAGGTCCAAGTACGATTTTAAAAAAGATGGTGAGAACGCAATCCGTCCGTGCGGCGGATTGGCTGCTTCGTCATCATTTCCGAAGATCCAAAACACACACCTGTAGAAAGTATATCAAAGACAGATAGGAAGTGTCATTTAATCATCACATTTGTACTCTTTCCCTGTTTTATAATCATGTTAACTTCAATGTCAGATTTTTACAAGGTTCCCCAAAAAGCCTTAATAGTTTGAAACCAATTCCATTGCTTGGGTGAAGTGGACAAAAAGTCATTAATGTTAACTTGAATATCCATGGATTTATATCTAGAACAATGTTAGTTTTTATGGAGTAAAAATAACCTGTGCATAGAGAAGGGTTCCATATTGTTTTGATAAAACACAGCAAGTTGTTACTTTGCACTGAGTGAGGAAAACTTAAACATTGCAGCTTTGTCAAAATGGTTCCTCAAGTTTTACTAAAAATATTATTTTTCAAAGTTATCACAAATCAATTCAAATGCATACATGTATTGCTTTGAACGTTCATGAAAGTTCATCTGTGTTGGTATAACATGATGGAAGTTTTTAAACCTTTTTGACAAAACGAAAGTTGAAAACATACCTCAGAATTTTCAAACGAGATCCTTTGTTTTTCATCAGCAAGATGAAACTTCCAGGAGTCTACAAGACTGTTCTCAGGTCAAGTACCCAAAGGTCATGATCTGAGTCAGTCTCATCTCGCTGATGAAAAACGAAGGATCTCGTTTGAAAATTCCAAGGTATGTTTTCAACTTTTGTGTTGTAAAAAAGGTTTGAAAATTTCCATCATGTATTGCTTTGGATGTTTGTTTGAAACCAATCTGAAAGTATTTCAGAACTAAATTTTGTTTTCTGTATGAGCTTTGGAAAACTGAACTTAAAAGTGACCTTCAAGAGTTAAGTTTGAACCAATTTCAGCACCTAGACCAATTTTTTTGAAAAAAGTTTGCTTGAATGGGAGTCTAGAGAACCAAAGCTATGCTTGAAATGTGTCCCTTATGCTGGTATCATACTCATGTAGTTTTGTAGCTTTGTTGCTGTGTGACATAATTTTTGGGAGAACCTTGTCATTTCTGGTTGTCGTAGCTACATGTTGCCGAGATAATCGATATGGGCAAAGTTTTGTCTCCCTCCTCACGGTCTTACTGCTTACCTTGACTTGTTGATTACAGTAACTCTGATCTGTATTTCAGTCTAGCCTGCATATAGTTTAACACCTTGATACTAAACAATGGATCCCCCTCCCCGGTCTAATTGCTATCGGCATGATTCTACTTACCGTAACCAGCTGACCACAGTATTTGTAATCTGTTTTATTTTCAGTCAATGCTGTTAAACAGTTCAACACCTTGATACTAAAACAAAAGCTCTAATTACCTCAACTTGGCTCTTGATTCTCTAAGGAAATCTTTAATTACTGATTAATTATGAACATCGAGTATTGCAGTTGACTTATGAAACGGGGAAAATGTTTGGTCCTATTGAATTGTGGGAATTAGGTGAAGATATCCCACAATGCTTCAAAATCAAGTAATCAATAGATTATCAGTATAGTCTATAGACCAAATTTCGCATGTCCCATAATGCATCTTGAAAGTACCGTAAATACTGGCATTTAGGAGCGAACGACCATATTACTATATTCTTTGCATGACGTCATTTGGTATAATAATAATAAAATGGTCAACTGAACGTTAACGGCACTTTCAAGATGCATTATGGGACATACGAAAGTGGTCTATTGATAAATAAGTAACATCACTATATTGTGTGCTTCCTTCCCATCATGCATTGCTTCCTTTTTCTGTACAGGAATTGATATGAATACTGGTATTGAAATGACTTAAGGTTGATTTTAAATCTTACATTCGGACATTTTCACATAATTACCTATACAAACAATTTTATACGAGGCATGCATGATAGGAAACACAAAATTTCTTTTTAGGATCCCCTGGTCTTACCTTACACCCATGGCCACTGTGTTGCAATTGGTCATGCTTTACTTACATTTTACCAACTTACTTGGACAAACATATGTCCGAGTCAATACGGACATCTTTCATTCCTGAATTTTGAAGCTTCAAAAATATGAGCTGGTCGTACCAACAAAATCTCCAACATTGTTCGCTCTCACATTGGTCATGTAAAATAATCTATGATGGAAGTCCATAGCCTTGAATATTATCTAGCACTAATTGTTTGGACCAACTAGCCCTGATTATCTGGACCATAATGTCTGATATTTTGCGATCAAGGCCTGTAGACCACCTGCTGTTGCCTTTCAATGTTCTGGCCAATGTCTGATCTTACATTGGACATGAAAGCCTACAACCTTGAATAACCTAGCCCCCATATTATGAACTTTCACAATGAATCAATTCAACATTTAACGGATCTTCCATTAGACAAGTTTAGGCAAGGTTATCTAGCTCTGATTACCTTGACCAGGTATGTAGGTTAAAAGAGGAAATCTTCTATTTACCACAAAGCTCAAAAGAATTAAAGATCTAGTCTTACTTTGAAGCGTGAAACCCCTTTGTCTGATCCCGTATTGGTCATGTAAGCCTACAACCTTTAAATTTACTAGCCCTGATTACCTGGACTAAGTCCGATTGGTGGAGGGAAATCTAGTATTTCTTCCGATTTTACAGCTATGAACTTTCAAAATAATGGGTATGTATTCATCATAAGATCACTAGTATGACCTGGGAAAATGTATTGTTGGACTGGTCATGTTGCTTACACCTGCAGCCTTGAAGTCCCGGGTGGGGGGGGGGGGTACTCCACTTTGGTCTAAACGGGGTTGTGTGTCGTGGACCGTTGAACCCATACCCAATTTTAAGGGTAATTTTTGAGCTGATTTTTCAAAATTGTCTGGGCTCGCAATTTTCACTTTTTTGGACCATTTAAGCGTATTTTCTTGAAGATGTGACCCATGTTTAGGGATTTTGGTGCCTAAAAATGTGACCCATGTTTAGGGATTTTTTGTGAAAAAGCGACCCATTCCAGGGGCACATCCCCGTATACCTTATATATGTGAGTACCCCCCCCCCCCCGGGCTTGAATTAACCCAATGATTACCAGAACTAACATAGGACATGTCTAATCTGTTGGGGAAATCTTTCATTTCTGCTTTTCGTACCTCGTATCCCTATATGAAAGATGCTCATTGTCAATCTACACATGCATGTTGTATGTATCACCTGGCACAATTTATTGTTAACAATGTCTTGAGTAAGTCCTATAATTACAAGGACTAATATAAGACATGCCTGAGCTGTTGGGGAAATCTTTTATTTCTGCTAATTTCATATTGCCAAAACCTTTATGATGTTCACTGTCAATCTTATATACATAATGTGTTGTATGCCTCACCAGGAAAAATGCATTGGTCAAGTTACAGCTTTTAATTAGTGCTATAATTACAAGGACTAACATACGACATGCCTGATCTGTTGGGGAAATCTTTTATTTCTGCTAATTTCATATTGCTGAAACCTTTGATGTTCACCATCAATCTTATATACATAATGTGTTGTATGCCTCATCAGGAAAAATGCATTGGTCAAGTTACAGCTTTTAATTAGCGCTATAATTACAAGGACTAACATAAGACATGTCTGATCTGTTGGGGAAATCTTTCATTTCTGCTTAGTAATTTCATTCAGCTTAAATCTAGGCCGATATGAAGATGTGCATTGTCAGTTCATCACCTGGCTTTGTGTCTTTCACCAGCCCTGGTGTTAATATGACCTACTTATCTAACGTATAATAAAGGGAAATCAGTCATTTCTTCTGATATTATAACCAAACTAAACCAACACAGACTGGTCCAGATTGCTTTTCAGCAACCTTTACCTGAAATGTCTGAAAATCCCAGGACTCAGCATGTCAAAAATCTTTTCTTGCCGAGGGTTAGGACCAGCAGGTCTGCAATCTTTTTCTTATAGAGGGTTAGGGAAGGGCTTGGAAAGACTTATTGCATCATCGTGAGGGCTAAATCTCGAAAAGAAAAAAAATCGTTTTTTTTTTTAAATCATGTGCAGGACCTAAAAGTCATCCCTTGTCCATGCTACGGATGGCAAATTCCATGGTCGTATTGTCCTGTTTTTCTGTCATTCTGCTTGTCAACCTAGACTAAAATACATTTCGAACTGCCTTTAAAAGTTTGAATATTACTTTTTATTTTATTCTCCTTTAGGCTTCGATCACATAGAAGTATATGGTATACGATATTCGCTATACACTATCGGGGAAGGTACTCATATTTGAAATTGACAGGTAATTATCCCCGTCACTAACAATTTAAGTGCTTCCCCTATTCACGTATAGCAAAAATCGTATACCGTATACTTCCATGTGATTGCAGCTTGATAATCCATTTTTACTCATCTTTCCAAATAAAATTCTGTATTATGTGAAGATAAACTTCTT
>JXSR01S044179.1:97526-109285 GCA_000969725.1 Ophiothrix spiculata | reverse complement strand
TACTTATTTGATCATATAATTTGACTCAGTTTCTCCTGGTCCAAAAATTCCCACTGCATTAGGAAGCCTACATCCATTCCTAACCTAAATATCAACACACCATGATCTGAATCAAGTAATTTATTTTGGAAAGTACTAAGAAGTGTGTTATTTAGTAGGAAGTCTTTAATATCTGCTATAGCTCACACTTCTCTACAATAGAGACGTATCTATCTACATGATCCATCTGGCCTTTCCTGGTCAGACTTACTGCTATAAGTGACCATCCATCACAACCCTTAACCCTTTCCAGTTGGACCACTTTAAACTGACTTCTAAAGTAAAGTAAATTTATCTTTAGAAATATTCTACATAATTCAATAAGACATCAGCACAATAGACCTTTATGAACTGTATACATTGCCTGTGATAAGTGTTTTGGAAGGTAAGAGGTAGTGAAAATAGTTACACTTCAGTGTTAGTTAGGGAGTACCCCATACGCCCTTCGCCTGAGCTGGCAGTATAATTTAGGGCGTACCCCATATGCCCTGCGACAGGAAAAGGTTTGGGTGGTATTATTCATTTTTGAGCTATAGTACAAAATATGCATAAAAGAGGTGTTCTGTGACAAAATTTGGATTTTGCAGATTTGAAATGTCGTAAGTTTTTCTTGAAAGTCATTGCAAAAATATTGTCTTCCATTTCAACTCCAGCTAATTCAGAAGTAAAATTGTCTAAACATATATAGTCTAATTGGAAATGTGCATAAAATAAAAATGTCGTTCTTTGTTTTACTTATTCTTATGCAATGCTTCGCAGAATCATAACTTCAAATCTGAAAGGTGAAGTTATGTTATATTTGAATCTGCAATTAAGCGTTAATTGATTAGACCACACTAATTTAATTGTTTGTCTCAAAGCTCACCTAAATTTGAAAACCTAATGCAGAATGCGTTTTTTTATTACTTTTTTTAAGTAAAATTTTTCAAACTACATACCAGGCGTTACACTTGCCATTTTTGTTATTCAATTCCATCCATTGATATTGACTTGTATATAAAATAGTATGTTTGTTATTCTGTTATTTTGCGGTCCACGCGATACGATTTGTGATCTTCGATGAAATTTATTTGCAAAATTGAAAAATAAATTAAATATTTAGAAGAAAAATACAAATTTTTGATAATTTGGCGATGTTAATGTTCCTGGATGTTTAAACTAACGCGCGATGCAGCTTCGAGACAAACAATTAAATAAGTGTGGCCTTAGCGGCTGATTTTACCGCAGGTTTGTGGTGGATGGTCACATATCAGGTGTCCATTGTAGTTGTTGTACTACACTATTTTCTTTCTTTATATTTTGCACTGGTATGCAGGCAGGTATTATATTTAGCCCATGTCTTGGTTACCTCATGAATGCTGGTAATCAATCTTATAATCTGCAGCACCGTGAATCATTTCCTCCAATCCGATTTAAGACATGACAAGGATTAATTAATTACTCAAGTTGACAAAAATGTCCACGCTCTCACCTGCCCAGGTGTGGACGTCTTGAGACGTTCCCGCTTTGTTTGGTCAGACATGGTATCATTACATGGGCTAGAAGATGAGTGATACGTGCAAGGACTGCAATTGTGTCTTGCTTTGGCTGGCAATTAAAGAAGGCAGCCATAAATCCTAATGGTTTATTCAGAGTCTGTCGATAAACATTGTACGACACCCCTCGACGCGTAGTCTTTCACACGAGCTATTCCTTGTGCATAGTGTGTGTAAAGACTGTGCGTCGATGGGTATCTATCGATGCATATCGACAAGACTCTGAATAAACCATAACCGTACCAAACAAAACCCACAAATTGCTTAAGTCCAAATAAGTCATAGACCGGAGTTAGTTATGATCACGAAATCACTGTCCGCTCAGAGGCTTGACATATTGATAATGGGATTGGGGTGTGAGGGGTAAAGAGTTTGAATCTAGGTGGAATCCCATCATTTCCGAGGAAATAGTTTTTAAACGGAGAAGTGGCGTATGGGGTTGGGGTATAGAATGTGGTCATGATATCTTTGGTATATGGGGGATGACATTTTGTTTATCAAGTCCATCGATTTTGTAAATCAGAAATATGCTGCAGACTTATTTCCCCCTCCCCTATTGATTAGCATGGAGAGTTGCATGAACTTAAAGACCATGCATAAACATTGCACCTGGTTCACAAAGCACCCTGAAGATTTGATTTGTAGGAAATCTAATGATTCCAGTAAAAGTAGGCCAAAATAAGGAATCAATTGAAAAATTTAGAATGTACTTTTCAAATGGCAAATACCAATGACTTCACTTTTGTGACCAAGAGGCAGGGCTGGTACAAAAGCAAGGAGGGGAAATGATGACACTAACAAATGCTTCTGAGAAAAGACAGACTTTCCATCTGGGGCATGTTTAATGTGCATGCATGGTGGGTATAACAGCACTGGAGCATACACCCATCAATCCGGCCTAGCCGGCAGAAAGAAAACTGTCACAAACTCACACCTTAATAATTCAATATCCTGATTTCTCACCATGGATGGGGAGGTGGGCTCTAATTCCGTCGACCTAAATACACAGTGGAGACAGAGAGTTGCCATGTTATTCCGCTCTGTAATGCAGGATTCCTGCACAGTCAATCTTTCTTAAAAGATAAATTACCATCACGATGTATCAAACTGATTTTGGGTAAAATATTACTGAATATGTGTCCTGTCATATCGAAAGGTTACCAAAATAAAAATTGATTTTTTGGTCTCCTCTGAAAGATTAAAATGACACCTTGCTTTTGGTTATTGGATGTTCAATTGCAAAGTTACATCCAAATTGGTAAAAGGCATTGGGCTGATTCAAAAAACTATAGTTCTGAGAAAATTGAGTTTAAAGTTTCTGTAATGGTAAAACTTGAATGGAGAAAGGATTGTTATCTCAGTTTTTACAACATTTGTCTATGTTTTGGATGTTGGAACCTGATTAATATGATAGAATACATTTCATAGGTAACGTTTCTGTTGAAATTACGACGTGATTTTTGACTATGCTCAGCTTCAATGGCCTGTATCTCATAATTTCTTGATATGACAGGGCACATATGTCTGCTAATGTTGTGTTTTTCCATTCAGAATTGTCTAACCATATTGCACCACTACTTTTTTAAACTAATTAAACTAGAACCTAAATCAATACTTTCAAACCTGTTAGCTTTGTCAGTCTGCCCAAGTTTGGCAATTGTGCCACAATGAACTTGGGTATTGTAACGATTTACAGCAGGCATGCAATTTCTTTTTGTTTGACATTCTACAAATCTACAGTTTTTAAGGCCTTCTGATACAAGACACAGTCTTCACACCAGAATAAGATAGCATCACCGTATATCAGAACGGTGGATATATTTCATATAAGTACAAATTAATTAACGACTTTATCTCATCACATTTTGCTTAATGAATAGTAGTAGAAACTGCAGTGAAACGGATGCACAATTATGAACTAGCCAAGTCTAGGCGACGTAAAGCAGTCAAGTAATTCCCTGGCAGTGTGATGTCCCTGATACCAAGACTAACAGTCTTCACACCAGAATCAGATAGCATCACTGTGTCTTAACACCAGGCTTACACAGTATTACAGTCTTCTCACTTGCTAGTTTTGCCGTCTGTTTTGGTTTAACCAGGGTTTTGGCACCGATAGCATCACTGTGTCTCAAAACCAGGCTTACACTAGTATTACAGTCTTCTCTCACTTGGTACTGGTAGTTTTGCCGTCTGTTTTGGTTTTACCAGGGTTTTGGCACTGATAGCATCACTGTGTCTCAAAACCAGGCTTACACTAGTATTACAGTCTTCTCTCACTTGGTACTGGTAGTTTGGACATCTGTTTTGGTTTTACCAGATCTCTGACATTAGCCATGCCTGACCTTATAAGTCTCTCCCTGTATGTTTACATACATATGAAAAATATTTGATATCAGCAAGCGACATGGACCCAAATTTTATATGAACATCCGGGATATTCTTCGTATGACTTATTCACTATATTTTAAAATCACTTTGTTTAGGCTTGCGCCAAGGAAATCCAACTTGGTACTTGATACCAAGTAAGCTAAAGGAAGCTTATCATCAACAGGGCTCCAAGATGTTTTTTAAATTCAGTTTTAAATGCAGGAGGAAGACCGAAGTACCCGGAGAAAACCCTGCGGAAGCGAGCATGGACTGAAAACCAAATGCACGTAAAGCGCTGGGCGCGGGACTCAAACCCGGGACCTCATTGGTGCAAGGCGAGGGAACTACCGCTGTGCCAACCCGCTCCCCCTACAATGAATTTCAAGAACATCTCATGTTCTTATTATTGGTAATCTATGGTACATCAAACTTTTTAAGTATGAAAAAAATCTGGTGTTTTTTGATCAAAACTGCTTTTCCAATTATAGGGATGTTAACAGGATATCGTAAGATATTTAATCAAAATCTGATGAATTCAGCAAATTCAAAATATAGTTAGTGAACAAAACAATCGGTGATGTTGTACTCCTGACCTCCCAGATAAAATTTAAAAAGACACAGTGGGATGCTAGTGGAAACAAGATTAAAAAATTGTTCCATTTAGCCACCTGCATTCAACTCACAGATATCTAGAGAGCTGAAACAGATGTTGGTACCCATTTCATAAGGTTTGTGGATGGTGGGATGATGAAGTACCTCCCATCAGGGTTTGGTACCAGCATGGAGCGACACAGTGGGATGCTGGTGGAAATAAGGTCACAATTTCCTTCTCGGACACCTGCAGTCACCTCACAGTGGATGTCTAGATAGCCTTACAGATGTTACATGTCCTATTCATTTCATGATGAGACTTAATGATAGCCTGATGATAAAACTGGCCCCCTCCCCGGGGTCTAGTACCAGCATGGAGTGACTCGGTGGGATGTTGGTGGAAACAAGATAAAAGTTGTTCATCTCCGACACCTGCAGTCATCTCAGATATGTAGAGAGCCTTGGCACTCATTTACAAAGAGGGTTGGGATGGATAGTGCATGGGACGATGATTGAATATCACGCAGCAAGATCTCTAGCTGCTTTACAAAATGTAGAGACAGATCTAGAGTACAAGGAAATGTTGGTGGAAATTTGATATCGATACTATCAGATACCCCTACTGCATGATATTGCATTTCTATAACTTCACATAGGGTACAGATAGTGTTTAGAGGTGCCCAGTATGGTTAGAATTAGGCTAAAAATAAAAATATGTTCGTTTGGCTATAGATGCCCTTTCAGGAAGGGTCCGTAGGTCGGGAAAAAGTTTTTTTTATTTTGATTTTAATTTTTATTCGCTGTAAAGCTGTACAAATCTTTAAAAAAAGGCCAAAATATGGGTTGAACATGGATGATTTAAGATTCTCAACACCTAATCCATCTTAGAAAATGATGTAGAAGACCAAAGGAACAGTTTGAAATACCCATTTGCTGAACTACTTTACCTGAAAAATTGAAAAGAAAAAAAGTGTGGGGGGGGGGTTGCCTTAGGGTCGATCATCAGATATGAATGAAATTGTTTGCCTGGATTTCTTACTTGTTTCTACAACATAATTGTTGAAAAACAACTGAATTAAATATAAAAAGTCAAAATAATGGTATAGTAGCAACCACATAAATTGAACAATAACAAGATGGCAGTGTGATGTCTCTGGAAGAATTTGACTCCTAGGCCCTGCTAAATTTTAACTCCCGTCTTGTCATCATCGGAAGCATTTACAGCGATGTAATCTAAATATCAGGGCCACATAAAACTAGCGATACCTTGCTACTAGAATATTGGGATCGAACTAAGGAGTCTCCTTGAGATTATTAATAGAAATTGGATAGTTCTCAATCTTAACTGATAAGTAAATCATGGATGCATGTGTGAGGTTTCCTGTAATCTGGTACAGAGTCGTAGTCTGAGTGTCTGCAGTAAGGATATTTATGCGCAACTTTTATTAATTGGAACTTCTTGATTTGAAGTCATTAATGATTTGTGTAAATGTAGGATTCAAATGGTTTCAAGAAAGGTTACACTTCATGTGGGTCTACCTTTTTTTCCATACATTAAGATAACATTATCCATAAATCCATATCGAGATACATCTTTATTTTTAAAATAACAAACATGGCCGAGTGTGTGGGGGATGCAGTGGGGGATGGTGTGTGAGAGAGCAAAAAAATTTCCCGTTTTATCTTTAAAAAAATGTTTAATTTTCAATGCTATTTTGATTAAAAATGTGAAATGTGCATTGTAAAGTTTGTACGATCAACCAAGGGATAAGAAATCCTATGACTGTGCCTAATATAACACAAAAGTTGGCAACGCTTGTTTTGGCATTGTAATATCTTTAGTTTGTGAGTCAAGAAGAAAAAACCTTATATATCGAGATATATCGATACCGGGAAATTCTGAATATCGAAAATGCTCAGGCCTAAAGATCCAGTCCAGAGCTATTTATTTTATACTTTGATCAACACAAAATAGGCGGGAATTATGAGGCTTTTCTTCATTCACAAGTAAACATAATCCCAGTTACACGTGTGTCATAGATACTGATGCGCGAGTCACACGTGAACCATGCGCTGCGTCTCCTGCAGTTGTGCTGTGTTAAGCTACGCACACACTTCACTGTATCAATTCACGATGTGAAGAGGCCTGCCTATTTGGTACTGATCAAAGTATAATTAATTGATTCTGTCAGACATATTTTCTGAATTTGACTTTGGGCAGCACGACAGTCACAGAATCTACAACTCTTCAATGAACCATGCCTGCCATATACTGTTATTTCCCATATATAAAAAACATTTCAACATAATAAAATATATCAATTTCAATTCCGAAACTTTTTGACGCCATTTATCCATAACAGGATATGAAATTGTAAGCTGAGTTTGGGCTTAAGAGATCAAGAACTTAACACTTGTAAATCCAGTCTTCCCAATATCCTTTGCAAGCATCGAGGTTTTCATCAAAATATTTTGAGTCTACCTTTCAATAACAATATCAGGGCATATCATGAAGATAGGTACTGATCTTATGCAGATCTATATTTAGCATTAGGCCTATACAACTGCTAGTTCTAACCTAGTCACAACACATTTGCAGTAAACCATTCATGTTTTCTTCCAAGTATTTTGGATTGGATGTAGTGTTCGAATGATTTGGGATATATATGAAAGATTGTCCCTACCTATGTGAAAGTCAATCTCTAATGGCCCTGCTAGGCACAAATCAATGTATATTAGACCAAATTATGTGAACCTTAATTAATATTTTGGGCTAGAGTGGGCCATACAATGGTATTTTCATTAACTTGGATAATCCCTGTCAATTTTAAATACGAATCTCTCCCCTGGGAATGTATAGCAAATACCGTATACTTATGTCTTAGGCACGCGTTGCATGGTTTAATATGTTATATTTGTATTGAAAGAGTATGCCAGAACAAAGATAGAATAAACTAAAACTAAACATGGTGGACACGAAGTGTTCAAAACACCAAGCGAGCTCTTATAAATTTTGACCCAAGATCCTGTAACATGACACGTCACATTCTGGTCCGCATACACTCTGGATATCTATCTTGAGCCAGGCCCTGTAAGTTCCAGTCAGTTCCAGTGCATTGTTCAAACTCAATGTTGCATCAAATTTCCCTCGTATCATCAAGATAAGCGACACTTGACTGAATCACACAACATGAAGCATAGACTTCAATTGGAGGGTTAAGCCACATTTCCTATGATATCATCACCCTTCTTGACCCCATCCCATGTATACATGCATATCGCTCATTCCGAAAAATCGGGTGCCAATGCAGTTGAAAAAAATGAAAAAATAAAGTTGCTCAAATATTTTTCTTTTAAGCGTTTTTTATTAGTAAACTAGTCATGGACATTGAATCCAAGTGATTTGTCAACACCACTTCTATATTTTTTCTGTTACAAAGACTGGGTGAGCTACGTTACCTGCTCAATTTTTAAGTATTGATACTCGCCAATTTTTTGCATTTGTAGGCAAGTGTATCCTTCATATGCACTGTTAGTGCATAGAAAAGTCATGAAACGGTAGTTATAAGTTCTGTAGAGGTCAGTAGTAACGTAGATCACGGTAACGTAGCTCACTGTTTTTGCATGTTTTAATGCACAAAACATACATTAGACCATTTACTTAGTAAATTCTAATATAAACGAAGTAGTAGTGTATATCTCTATCACATACTAAAATGGAATTGCTGCAATGCCTATGGTTACTGAGATATATGGTTACGTAGCTCACATTTCTTAACATGGTCGGTTCAAATTTTCATGTTCAACACTTTCTTTCGTCAAACATTAATAAATTTGACATTTTCTATTATGGTTTTCAAATTCACTGGAATGTTTGCTGTCAGCATACTTAAATTTTGTTGGAATTGCTGTTTTCCCCCATCAAATAATGGTATGCCAAACTTAAGTAACGTAGCTCACACGATGTTGGTGGAAAATGAATTTCGTTTTTGAATTATGGAAAGATGTCATCAAATTTGGAAATCATTGTTCAGATACAAAATGCTGATCGTTTATCTGTTTAAAAATTATAATAGGCTTGAAAAAGTATTATATACTAAAAGAAAATGAGCATGTCCAAAAGTAACACTTTTGCGATGGAAACTCATTTTTAGCTATTTTTCACGTTTTTCGCTACTTTGAAGGCATAAATCAGGGTCATAATGGCATTAAAAGTATGACAAACCATATATGACCAAGTAGATTTTGACAAGCCCTACCCGAAAATTGCAGTATTGGAAGAGATAAAGGCACTGGAAGGTTTTTGTGGACAAAAGAACGTAAAACATGCTATTGGCACCCGATTTTTCGGAATGAGCGATATGTAAGCTTCCTACATGTATCATAACATACATTTAGGGATTCATTCATTTTAGGGGCGCACCATTAGATTTCCAGGGGGAGCAGGAAGTTTTTTCAGGGGGGGGGGGAATCTGCCTACGAATGGGGCGCAAATTTGTTTTACACCCAAACCCAACTTCCTGCTAAAAAAGGTTAATAATTACAGCACTGCAATGTGCGCGAGTGACATTCACTTTCATAAATTTAAACAATATTCATGCAATTAGAGCGAATTCGCTCTTCGTTTTAGCGAATAAGTCAGAGCGAATATCAAGAGCGAATGTCACTCGGGCGAGAGAATGTCTTTGGACGCTAAGCCTTATCTCCTCTTCCTTACAAAAGGATGCTAAGCCTTGATTTGAGATCATAATTATCTACTTCAGAACAAATGACCCAAGACTAACCGCAGGTCTGAAGACAAAATGCTCCCCGACGTGGACAAGAAACGACGCACCCACTTGACATTGTCACAAATAAACAAGTCAACTATCACAGGCATTTCCTCAATCCTTCCAAGCTAAACTACCTGTGTCCAATATAAGCTTACTTTATTATTTCTATGAGTAAAGATAACCCTAACACCTCGCTGGCCACTGGCGATGCATGCACCAGTAACAATTTCTACCTTTTCTTGTTCAGACTTTTGTATAAAAACAATTCACACATAGCCATTTCTAGCTCTGTTTTGCATGTCTAGATTAGGGGCACACCATTAGATTTCCAAGGGGGAGCAGGAACTTTTTTGAAAAAAAAATTCCCCCTCCACAGGCAGAAGAAAAAAAAATTCCCCTTTGAACATGGAATAGGGTGAAACACAGTAATTTCAAGGGAAAAAAATTCGCCTCCAAATGGGGCGCAAAAAAAAAAAAAAAATCAAACCCGAACCCAACTTCCTGCTCCCCCCTGGAAATCTAATGGCGTGTCCCTTATCCTTTTCTTGTTGTAAGGGAAATATGTCAAAAGGGAATGGATTTGATTTGGCTGGAAGCTAAGGATAGCCATCGAAACCAACTAGACGACTTGTTCTCAATGGGGTCTTAGGGCAACAGCATCTGGGTTTTTAGGTGTTGCCACTTTTTGCAAAAGATGCTAGTATACCAAGGAAATTTTATAGGGGAATCAGGACTCTCCGCCATCTTGTGTCACTCATGGAGCAGAGTTATTGTACTTCCTGATATATTTGGCGTTTGGCCCGATATCCAGGCAGATCGCATTAATTTTTACCTGATGCATATACAGTGTGAGCAAAAACCGTGTCTGCGTTTCAAGTAGTGTGTATTGCAACTTGCTCTATCAAAGTATGTCAATTTTCCCACTAATTTGTTTCGAAGACTCTCGAAGTGAGGCACGCGGAGAGTCTTAAAATGCTTGATATACAATAACACAGCCTCAATGAGTGACAATCCAAAATGGCCGCCATCCCATAGGATTACCCTATATAATTTATAAATTCCTTCTAGTATACCGACTCCGAGAGTTTATAAACATATAGCACCACCTACACATAAACCCAGATGACACCTGTGTGATTTCTTAATGTACAAAACTTCTCAATCACTTTCAAGAGATTAAAAAAGAAAACTTGATATCCATCCCCCTTGTATGAGACATGAAACTGTTTGACAAGAAATGACACACCCTTCTGACATTGACATGAAAAGCTAGGCCTACGATATCATCTAGAGTGCAGGCATTTCCTCCATGCTTAGAGGCTCAGCTACCTGTGTCCAATGTAAGCTTGCTTTATTATCATTTTTATGAGTAAAGATCTGTGAGTATGGCAAGTCAAAAGAGTTACTTAGTCACAATATGCTTTTGGTTTGGCAGTTCTAAGCAATTTGTCTAATTGCAACAATCGTAGCAACATGTTGTTAATTTTGTTGCTTACATGAATGCAAATATTAAATCCTCCCTTTCTTCGTCTTAAAAAAAATCAAAAATTCAGTTTTGCAATTTTTTTTATTTTTTTTTCTGTGCTACTCATGCAAATGCATGGCCCATGTGTTATATAACATTTACATGATTATTTCAGAAAATAAAGGAGGTTCCCTAAACAGAATGGAAACACGTTGCTATTTTTTTACAGCAATGTGTAGCTTCTAAAGGCAACACATTGTTTCAATGCGTAATGACTTTAATGGCTTGCCATACTAGCAGCACAAACCCACTGGCAAGCCATGCACCAATTACTTTTGTGTTCAACTATTACTTGTTCATCAGACTGCTAAACAAATACAAATATTTCTCAATTTTCAACACATTTTAGTCATAAACGTTGAGGTATCTCTTTTTTTATTTTAATCCATCATCACTTTTTAAAAATGGGAAATTTAAATTCAAGATATAGTACCAAATTTAATGGATCATTAACATTTGAAATATTTGTGTTTACTTTCAATAATGAGTTGCAGTAAGGTTTCATGTTAACTTACAAAATCAAAGTCAAAATTTAGACATGTCACAAGTTCTTGAAATACTTAAGTGAAACATTTAAGAACATCAATCATAAACCTCATTCTGTCAATCATGAATCGACATTTCGAGAGTTTTCCTTGACAACATTGTCAGTCAGTTGCGGTTGTTCCACCCATCCTCTTCCCTCAAGGCGGTTCCTGATCTCTCTGGAAGTAAAAAGGCTATGTTGTATGCGATAACAGATCTGCCACATTAAAGTGGCTTGGTACAGAAGGAATTTTTTTATGAATTTTCTTATTTTAGATATTACAGTGTTTCTATATATTCTGATTAAATTAAATTTCTGAAATAAACGAGAGCATCAATGATGCATAAGACCTTTGCAGCGTAAATTTTCAGTTTGTTCAACTACCAAACAAATTTGCACCTTCA
>JXSR01S044179.1:60981-92839 GCA_000969725.1 Ophiothrix spiculata | reverse complement strand
TTTAAAAACAGTATGTTTTACCACATTTTGCCATTGACTTGTAAAGAAAAATCATGAAAATAAAGGCAAAAACAATTATAATTATAAACAGCTCTATTCACTTTCTTGTTTTTCACATATGTTTTGGTCTTCCATATAGTTCTATGAAAAAAAAAAATATAATAAAAAGATATGCTCACCGACTTATTTTTCAGTGAGATATTAAGCAAAATTGAGCAAAAAATTGGCCTTTTTTCGCAATAAATATTACCTTGTGTTGAGAAGCAATATTGGAATCTTAAATCCAGCCATTGGTGATGGTCTTCAAACGTACAATTTCATACTAGGCCTACGTACAGTTCAGTTTTAGGGCCTAGTGCTTCCTTTGCTAAGCCTTCATACTTTTCAACACCTCGTCTCTATTCATTTTTTGGTAATCATGCAAATATATTGCCTCCATATCATTTACATTACCCATCGTTCCCCATGTTCAACGAGCTATGCTTGACGGCTAAGTTACTGTCAAACAAGAAATATTTGCTAGCAATTTAATTTCGCTAATACCCCCAAATCGCAAAATTAATTTGCCGCTAATATTAATAATGTACAATGATTTCAATGGCATGCATGATGCAATAAGTGAAATTAAAAATGCCGCCAAAAAACCCAGATTCTGACATTCCCAAAATGTTCTTTCCGCAAATATTTCTTGTTAAATTACAGTAATCCAATTAATCTTGAGGGCATTCAATCATACAATTCCATATTCTAGGCCTACATAAATTCAGCGCCTAATCTCACTTCACCGTTTTGCATTTGTGCCGATATATCGCCTCCATCATTTACACCATGCTCAAAGATATCTTGAAATGCTTTAATCCAGTTATGACTGAGGGTCCTCAATCGCATAATTTCAAACTCTAGGTCTACATATAATTTGTTTTTTAGGCCTACAGCTGCCTCTGTTCTAGGCCTACATATTTTTCAGCGCCTAATCTCGCTTCACTTTTTTGTATATATGGCCCCCATCATTTACACCATGCTCAAAGATATATTGAAATGCTTTAATCCAGTTATGACTGAGGGTCCTTAATCACATAATTCCAAACTCTAGGTCTGCATATAATTCGGTTTTTAGGCCTACTGCTACATTTGCTCTAGGCCTACATGTTTTTCAGCACCTAATCTCGCTTCACTTTTTTGCAATTGTGCAGATATATGGCCTCAATCATCAATAATGCACGCCTTCACCTTTCATATCTAGGCTATAACTGACTGATAGACTAACCCAATTTCTTTTAACCCTGATTGGAATTACGGAATAGCACATTTCCCCTATGACTAAAATCTGTGAACATGTGATTGCATTAAGCACTAAACTAAACCTGGTAACACGAACCAGGGATTGCATGAACCTTGCTTTATGCATTAATTTTAAAGACTTCAAGAAAAACAGAAAATGCAAGCCAACCAGGGGTGTGAGAGGCCAGTTGACAAAAACGAGGAAAAGCGTTGTAAAGTTAGCGTTAAAGGTCAAAAATGGGCTGAAAATGAATGAAAAAGCTAAAATTTTAGCACATGAACATTTTCTAAAACGAGGAAACAGCTGAAGAGAGGAACTCTCACACCCCTGGCCAACATAATTTGCAACCAGCCAGTAACGAAACAACTTAAGTTTTCGAACGAATTTTCACAAGTGAAATTTTTTTACAAAAGGTCAAAGATGCAGCAATAAAATGTATATTTTGGAAACGTTCAGAATCATTAGACTTTGAAAAACTGCTGATCTAAAGACATGGTGCGTTTCTTTTTGTAAGTTGTTTATATCAGATATGCCCTCAGAAGGAAGCAAGGGCAAGGTTCAGAGGAGGGTGGCCGTGGCAACTGCTACTGGTTGCCGTACGGTATCGTAGCCGATCCCCCAGTTGCGTCATGTCTTATACCGCGTCTGGCGTAAAGCCGTTGGGATTCGTTGAAAAATATAACTTTCGGGAGACAGTGGGGTTCACGCATGAACCCCAGCATGCGTTCATGCGTTAACCCCAGCAGATTTGGAATAACATAATTATGTTGATTACTATAAGAACAATTATGTAATTTTTTGAGGAAAGGTAAAAATATGATTTTTGTAATATTTTCTTAAATACGTGACCCAATAGAAATACACGTAAAACACATCCTAAATTTGCGTTTTAGAAATCCCTCGTCCCTAAGTCTAGTGGATGCTATTTATTGTGTCCTATGCCACCTGGGCAAGGTTCTTAAGATATGCAATGATGATTCAAGTTCTTCTGCTGATCAGGGCAGACACTTGCCCAAGTGATGTACATAGTTCCCTAATCCGCTGTAATAACTGTGATCAGCTTGACAAGAGACACAGGATGTCTATGTATTCATCATATACATGAGGGAATTATTCTTAGTGTCGTCTATGTATGGTGAAGAGAATTTTGCGAGCAGTGGCTGAGTGCAACATTGTCTCACCGTGCTCAAATTTGCCTGTAACATCATGTAACTTGGACATTATGCATGGCAGCGTGTGTACCTTTTACACAGCATAGTTGGAGCAATTTTGGCTACAGGAAAAAAAACAACCCACAAACTAAAAACTTTATAGAATTTAAAAAGACTACATATATTCCATACATTGTTAAAGGGGCATTGGACAAAATTGCAAAATTTTATTTGTGGATGATATACACTTCATATGCTAGAAAATAACAGTCAATTACTATATATTGGGAAAATTTTGATCGAAACCTATAGAAAAGTCAACAAATTTGAATTTTATTTTGTTTGTTGATCTTGGGTAGGACGCCATTCTCTAAACGTATTTAATTCAACTAGTGTAAATGTTTACAATTCATTAACTAGGTATTCAAATACGCCAGAGTTGTTAATCGTGAATCAACAACGATGCATTCATGCGTCTGCGTATTTTTATCGCGCGAGGGTGGCGAGTGTGATGAAAATACGCTGACACATGGATGCAGAGTTGTTGATTTGCGATGAACAACTCTGTGGCGTGTTTGAATACCTTTCAACAACGAAAATCTTTCTGGAAAAGTATGAAGTAAATTCTAAATGTTTTCAACTTAACAGATAGGCCTACTCATCTTCATAAAAAATAATCTGAAGCAAAGTGCTAGTTTGTGAATGTTTGCTGCTTTGACGTTTTCAATTGTTCCAAAGCACCAGGCTTTTGCACGTACTATAAGTGCCAGACGCGCCATCTATGAGCAGATCGCCGACTTATGTGTACTGCGTAAACGCTGTGCCCTGCATGACGCACTAATTTGAATATCAACTGTGGATTCCTCATGAATCAACAACGGTACGCTCCTGTATAAGGAGATACAGTGAGTTGTTGAAACTAGTTATGATATATTGCCTTATGGAAATACTTGTGACATAGTGTGGTAGAGTATGCTGACTAAATGTTGAATTTGTAGGGCTCCTTGATAGCCAGGAGGTTGCTAACCATTCTTGCCAAGTCATAAAGTTTAAATAAACTGAACATTATCTTGAAGGCAACTACTCAAAATTAAAACCACCCTTCTCAACTGACAAAATAGGTCTACTTTTAAGAAAAATTACCTTGAAGATAATAAAAGTCTTCCACAGCTACTACAAGCGATAAGTGTTTCATCTCACTTGTCTTTATAATAAATTGCTTCAATTATCACAGAGCTTTGAAAGTCTGGTCCCAAATTTGGCTTTAAAGTTCACAGACAAATCATCACAAAAATCAGAAACATGGGTAGGACCAAGTCTCATCAAGCTTCTAGAAGGAAAAGCAAATAGCCTTTATTTTCACAAGTAGCAGAGCTTATCCCTATTTTTGTTATCTTGTATTGTGGTGAAGGGGCCGCCACACCCAATTACCCCAAATCCTTTGCGTCTTTACATTGAAGAGTGCTGATACTCATTTGACACCTGGGTGGAGAGAAACACGTGAGATTTGAAACCATGACTCAAAAAATGCCAGATGATAGAAGAGCCACATCTTTCTTGTACTATTAAACACATCCTTATCACTTGCCAATAAGGTTAAGCTTAATCCAAAGCAACCTTGAAATAAATCAAATTCTTCCAACATATCACAAGACAGCACAGTGTTATATCTCAATTGCGTTTTAAATGAATTGCTTCAATTATCACTGGGCTTTATAAGTCTGGTTCAAAATCTAGTTCACAGACAGATCATCACTAAAGGCAGAGACACGACCAAGGTTCACCAAATCTGAGGCAAGCCAAAGATATGACACAATTGTTACTTAAACCAAACGTAGTACAGGTAGCAACGAACATTAACAGGATATAGGCAAATATAGGATTTTCAGGTTTTGTTGTAACCCGTTTTTTTTATAAGTGTCTGAATTATCATATAAGATCATGTCATGCATTAATAAAGCCCATCATCCTGATTTTTAGATTTCACTTTTTCCCACACATGACAATTTTGTGGGTGTTTCTGGAACAACATGCCCATATACCACTGTCAGTGTTTTCTCAAAAATGAAGAAGAGATGTTGAAATTTGAGACAAAATTGTCCATTTTGTATGATTTATGGTTACCGGTAACCCAAAATTCCTGTTGAGAGCAAAGTTACAATGTTGCTGGGATTCAGCTTTATACCAGGTTATATTAAATTCAATCCAATAGATATTGAATTTGAGCTCTTTTTGAGGTGAAAAACTAATGGGACAGAAATGTGATGCTGTGAGTTAAACAGGTTTTTATAAACTCATGTTTTAAAAAAATGCAAAGTTCTGACTTTTGAATTTGTTTCCACTATTCATTAGGTATAAATTAAAGATTCTGTAGACACTTTTGAAGTTTCTGAAAATCATGGGCAATTCTTTGAACTTGGGCATATATAATTGACATACATGCAAGCTCTTTTGTCCATACCAGTTACAGTAATGCATGATAGCATAACTCATTGTCACTTAAATGGCAATGTTGCTGATCTTGAAACACTCAAAATGACAATGATATACAAGATCTTCTCCACGAAACAGACATTGTTGCACCAACATGACAACTCTCAAGTACTAATCAAAGATACAGTGTAATGACTCATGTCTCCTATGGTAATGTTGCAGCCCTCTAATTCCCCAAAACAATTTTGATCTAATCTTGCAAACATCTAGAAGGGTTACAATGCTATACAATCTCTTCCACCAAACAGACATTGTTGCACCAACATGACAACTCTCAAATGTAAATCAAAGATACAGTGTAATGACTCATGTCTCCTATGGTAATGTTGTAACCCTCTAATTCCCCCATGGGAAAACTATTTCGATCTAATCATGCAAATATCTAGAAGAGTTGTAATGCTATACAATCTCCTCCACGAAAAGACATTATTGCACCAACATGACAACTCTCAAGTCCTAATCAAAGATACAGTGTAATGACTCATATCTCTTATGATAAAGTTGTGGACTTTGAAATCCTCCAAACCCCCTGATCTTGCAAACATTTAGAAAAGTGACAATGCTACAAAATCTCCTCCATGAAACAGACATTGTTGCAGTGATGTGACAACTAGCATATATCATCACTGAGAAAGTCTTTAAGTCTACAGCAATCCCTGCATGCACGCTATGTCAAGTCTGGCTAACTGATCATTCTTAACAAAAATATGCATTGAAAGTCATGGTATATCAGATTTACTAAAACTGAGATGCATACAAGAGCAGGCAACGACCTCCTTTATCTCGCGATACTCCATGTACTATGAATGTATGTTTGGACAAAGAGTAAAGCTTTCACCATAAATCAAAGAAATGCAGATAAGAAATGAGACTTCTTGGACTCGTAACATAAACATAAGATTGTGCCACACTTGAACTAACGCCGAGCAAATGCGTATTGACCCTACATTACGTTTTAGTTGGGCACTAATATTACTTAACTACTCCGTAGTATATTAAACATCTTAATATTTTTTCTACCAATTTGTGCAAGCTTGCTAATAACAAACTCAATAATTGAAATTATCAGTCAAATTACCCTTGCAATGGAGAAAATGGTAGTCATAACATACCAACGGTTGAGGTAGGTTTGTAATCAGGAAAAGTTTACATTGAAAGTAGATTAAATTGACAGTAATCCTGGCTATATTAGCTATATTCTCTATCCTTTAAAAAAAATGATCAGTTACTCAAATTTTGAGGATCAATAACAAGACAGACAGCTTCCCAAGACAACCTACATCAACGTGCAGTACAAAGTCAAAATGCTGTATGTGAAAATCTAGCATCCAATATCATTTCAATCCACTCTCAAGTTAGAAAATTGCCCAGGGGAAAATTATACGTACGTATTGATACTGCCTTCAATTATGAAAGAGTACCTCACTTTTGGTTATTTCCTTTTTTATTGCTGAAATTGACAAAATTTCTTATCGCTGATACCGTAAACCGGGTGACTTGGACCACTTTTTTGACTTTTGCCAATTTTTTTATTCTTAACATAGAAAGTTTCTGATATTTTGCTTTCAAAATACCTCCTGGGGTATGATCTTTCTCATGTTGGATCGTTTTTCCTCAATATATAGAGAATAAGAAAGAAATTAAAAAAATTATTTTCATTTATTATTGTAAACTATTATATACATGATCCAACTATATTAATTTTAATTTATTTGGATCAGTGTTACCATGGTAACCATTAAGATTTTTCCCACCTATGAAAATTGCTATAAATTTGGCAACACTTCTTTAAGGCTATAACAAACAACTGGCAACACCTACGGAAGTTTCTCTAAGATGTCAACATTGCTTATAATATCCTCTTTTCAATCATTAATTTTAAAAATTATATCATCAAGGATAAGTGAGATAATTGCTGATTAATTTGAACAACTCAAAGCCTTTCAAAGTCACCCTGGTTTACGGTATGTATAATACATTTGGTATTTCCATCCCAATTTTGCAAACTTCACTCCAAATTTTTCCATTTTCATTTTTTTAAATTAAGCTCAGTTCCATGTCTGCTGGTCATTATATAGGGCAGCAGAAGCCAGCCACATGTTATCCAACAGGGTTATCCATACTGCAGGATTAAGAATTAATCCCGCCAACATGCCGCAACCACTGTGAATGTCATTTCTTTGATGTGCAACCCCTGCCGACTGGGCCATGCATGTTGCCCTGTTTCCTGTACATTATGGTATTGTGGCCAAGTGACAGTTGAGTGTTGAAGACATGACAGGCATGTGTTGTCGTTCTATTCTTAGGTTAAATGTATGCAACGTTGAAGTTGATTCATCCACTGTCCTATGTAGTCAAAATTAAGTTTCAAATGTTAAATTTTGCTAAATCTTGTTCTTTAGTTTGGATGTTTTTCTGTTTATCTCCAAACTTTGTTAGCTTGTCCCACCGGGTCTTGAACTTACCATCTTAAACTAAGGACATAGTTTGCAAATTGTAGATTCAGAGTCGAAATACAAGACTGCATATGTCTTCGTTCATCTCGAACCAGCCATAAATGTGGGCAAACTTTATTTTGCACTTAAAGTGAAACACATGCAAGTGTTATAGATCTGCAAAGTGATTTTTCAGATTCCCACCCTTCATGTTTGCTTGAGAACACCTGAAACGTTTCATTTCAAGAATGTGATCCAGAGTATGAAAAATACTTATTTATTCTGGGGACCAAGGGGCTGCATTTTTGGCTAGTTTGAGATGAACGATCACACATACCTCTCAGCTAGTGTATTGGGATCTTCAGCCATTGTGGCTCATTTTCTTTTTTGAAATATTGAACATATGCACACATACCTTGCACCCAACTGGTTGCCTAGTCTACAATTGTGAGGTTTCCTCCATGCAATGAAGTATCTCCACATCTGAAATCTTATTTCTGCAAGGATCAAAGTGGACTCAAAATTCGGGCCAAATGGCAGACTACATCATTACACTTGGGGTATATACCTCGCCTATATCTTACCTTAAAATCTTTGGTGTGCTCACATTTTGGTGTCTATAAATATATGAGTGGTGCTCTGGCAAAATGAGCGGAAAGTCACGATTTTCAAAATTGAGTTTATAACATATTTTAATTCTCTATATATAATCTCAGCTTTCGAATGATATATAATATGTCATACTTTCTTATACAGTCTTCATTTAGAGATCGAAATACAAGGCTGTCCACTCAAAATCTGGCAGTAAAATTTGTCGCAAATCGATTTTAAAGTTACTGATTGCCATAGTGTATGATAGCAAAACGTGATCAATTGCCCGTAAATAAGTGCACTTCCCGGCATAATTGACCTTCAAAATGCTACACATAATTCAACACTTATGCATTCATGCGTTTATGTCAAAAAACAAAATTGATATTTTCACCATATTTTTACTTTAACAGCCATTTATTCAAAATCTTCAATCGCGACTTTCCGCTCATTTTGCCAGAGCACAACTCATATGACCTTACCACACTGCATACAGTGCATTCACCAGTTGTTCCATTTTAAGTACCATCAGTTAGAGCTATTTGACAGCTTCGCTTCTTTTACAAATTATCATCTATATAATGACTTACCGAACCGTCTGATGCACTGGCCCCAACTTTGTCCCCCCTTGAGTTCCAGCAAACTTCAAAAATACCACCTGTCCCCCTATAACTATGTACAAGACTCCCCGTCTGAAAGAGATCAAAACAAAAAGAAATTATAAGTTAACCACATACTTATACAATCATCAAGTGCAATGGACAATCGTATATGTGATGACTCACCCGAAAAGGGGGACTTTGTGACAGAACACTTTTTGAGAAACTGATGAAAATAGGCAGCAAAAAATAAAGAAAATAATAAGAATTTCCAGCAGATTTTATGTTGTAAAATGTGTTCGCGTTGATCAATTTCATCAAGCAAGGTGTCAATTTAAAGCTTAGAAAATGCTGTAACAGATGAAGTAATAAATCAAAATTGATATCAGCTGCCAAGTCCCTCCCCCCTTTAGGGCTGAGCCATCACAAATAAATTTCGGTACAGAAAGAGGATATCACCAAAATAGAGGAAATTCAGCTGTTAAAAGATGAGAACTGTTGGTGTTATACCACATATCCTGGGTTATGCCACCTGGACTGAGTAGCGCATTTACTCTCAGTGGACAATGGTAGCTGCCATGCTACATGTATACAACCCACTTCATTTGCATCACTGACGCAATGTGTTGTGGCACAAACATTGCATCAGTTTTGCCAGAAGCAGAGGGTTGTTACGACAAAAACAAGGGAATGATTTAAAGTTGCGAATTTCTCAAGTTGTAATTTTTCATGTGAAAATTTACAGTTGTTTACAAATATAACAAAAAGTTGAAACCAGTACAAATGACAAAATGTCGATCTGATATCATGCTACATGAATCACAAATTGTCAATGTGCTGTACGGCAAAACAGGCTTCCTTTGTAGACGACTGAGACTTGAGGCTTCGCTGGCAAACAGCCCACACCCACCCAACACAAATGACACATCATTGTAAGATGTACTGGTACAATTTGTTAATTTGGTGCTACAAACGTTGGTTTCCTTTTTATTCAAGTTGAAGTCACCCAATCTGTTATTGATCTCAAAGACCATAACACGACTTTCAATAAATCTGCCATCGTCTGGTTCAAACGCGGCTACAGGTGCTAACGAGAGGAAGGGAATCTTGTTGCGTCAGTCAAACGCATACATTTGGGACTTTTATGCCTGTTGTTTTTAGTTCCAAACAACGACACCTTTATATTCATTATCCATGGTACCTGTTATGACTCCACAATACGGAGAATGCCTGTATGGTGTTCATGCAGAACATGGCGAGCTTGTTTTTGGCGAAGTTTGAACTTAACACAAAATTGACCTTTAAAGAAAATGAAGTCATCCAATACAAGTCTTATTTCCCAGTTTATACTGATAGTTATTTTCTAAACAGATTTACCATAGACAAGGGTGACAAAAATACTGATAATAATGTTGATAAGGCACCGAAACACCTCGGAGGATAGCCAATGTTGCATAAAGCTGAACAAGGTTGTCCAAAGTTACCAAATATTTTTCAAAGCTGCGGAAGGTGGCACACAAAGTTAGAGAAAAATCTACTTAAATTTAAACGCATATTGTAACCTTATGTAACATTGCAAAGCTGCGTAGGATGGGGAAAAGATGGAGAAAGGTCTACTTTGTAACCTTATGTAACATTGCAAAATGTTGTCAAACTTAATGTAACATTGTGCAACCTTTCTTAACTTTGCAATATAGAGCAATTTTGCCAATTCTGATCAACTTTTCCAATCCTCCCGAGTGTGCCCGACCTTTGATACATGGTTAACTTAAGACTTTTCCATGTCCATAGAATACAGTACCACAAGTTACCAAACACCATATAAACATAATGACATACTAATCCTACAAACAAAACGTTTTAAGGAAGTACTGCTCAAACCATAAAATCACACTCTTACGGATTTATCATTACATAGTCTAACACCACTTAGCAAATTCCAGAATATCCCAGGATTACAAAATGCACATATTATAAGCATATCCAATTTCCAACCAGACCAAATATTAGGCCCTATGTTAAATCTTTAATCCAGGTTCACCGACTTCCGTTTTGAAATGCCAAAGTATAAAATTGGAACACAGCTCATGTGAAGTGTTGAAAGTAAATGAGCGGAGACGGTATATCGTGCAGGCACAAATCTTGGGTTTGGCCCAGAAACCTCTCGATAGCTTCCCGGTACAGCTTTCAACAAAGTTATTTTCTACTCATGCAGTGGTGCTCCAGAAATCACAGATCCTGCTTAATATATGAAATGTATTGATTGCTTTATCCAAGGCAGTCTTTAATATGCTTACGAAACATTTTTTGAAGAAAAAATGAATTAAACGGCACGGCACGTACAGCTTTGCCTCCAATTTGGCGCAGTCTCCTTAAAGGAGCATTTATAGGCCAAAATAGGTCTATAAATAATTTTAAAATAAAGGGTTATAGCATCTTCTACCATCATTTGCCCATGGACTATCACTTATGTACAATATTATTTTTAAATCTGATGTATCTTACAAATACATACTTTTCATATTCTACAATTTTGGAACAGCTATTAGATCATAGTAAATGCCTATTATTTTATATTTCAAATTATCGGACGATTCAAAATAAAATGTTCACCCAAGTGATCTCTGTGTAACGGTTTATACATGTAGGAGTCAAATGAACTGCTCTGCTTGAATTTTAAAATTACACCTTATCCAATATGATTTGGAAGGAGAATCAAGAAATCCGGGTGGGGGGGGGGTGAGGCAGTCAAATATAAAATGGATATGGGTGTAAGGCCCGCGCTCCAACAGGCTGGGCATTCGGTGAGAGCGGAGGCTCAAAAAAGGGGGTCATTAGGTGAGAGCATGATTTTTGACATTCGGTGAGAGAAAAATACACAAATATAAGGGCTCATTGGTTAAAAAAAATGATGATCATTGGGTAAGAACATGAGCCTTACATACACAGCGCCTCCACAACGAGACTGCATCCCCCCCCCCACGAGAAATATACTTTGCTTCGCAGTCAGGAGTGGTGGGCGACTGAAAGCATACAATCTCAAAAGCAAAGGACTTTGACATGACTTGCAGAAAACTGGTAAACTATCGAAACATTAATCCTACTTTTCTCAAACACTACAGAATAATTCAGTTCCATATAGGAATTGCACGATGCCCTTAGCATGAAACGCATGTCAGCCCATGTGATGTTATCACGGCATGTGAAATAGGAATAAAAATAAAACTCATTTCTGGGCTATTCCATGGATAACTCTTTGACATTTCTGCAAAGGTAACATCAAAAGTTTAAGCTTAATCAGGATCGCTGCTTTCAAATTCAATTTTCTCAGTCAGCTAAGTGAATAATTTGTTTTCCGTGCTTCTTTCCTTGTTCCTGACAAAATGCAGAGTAGCAAATGGTTGGTAACAATGTGGAAATTGCATGGTTATTCTGCAACATAAAGATAGCAACTTCAATACTACCACTTAAATTTAAAATCTTGAAGGTGTGTCATTAATATAGGCCAAACACAAAATCTAATGGCACTTGTTTTTGTTTGTTTGTTTTAATGTAGAAAGTTTGAGTTCATGTGGTGCTTGAGTAAGAGTGCTTGAAATTTCCTTGGATAAGGAATTATTTTGCATTATAATAACCTGACAAAACTTTGGGAGTATATCTTGTGAGCAATGGGGAACTGTGGCTGATACAAGCTCAGCGGCAGAACTTAAAACGATGTTATTGATGGAATTGAGCTAGTAGACGGTGAACATCTATTTTTACAGTAAGTCCGTGGCATATGGGGTTACAAAGTTAGTGAGGCATACTGCGTTTACAAGGGATATCAAAAGGTTTTAAAACTTCATCAAGATGCAAAATTTCATCAATACATCTCCTTCCCTTTTGGATGAAGTCTTAAAACTTTTTGATAACCCCTTGTACTTATTTGATTTTTCACAGCAGGCATCAAAACTATAATTGGCCCCTTCTCACATAACTAATCATGCTACAAATAAGGGCATCATAGAAGTCATTAAAACTCTGTAGACCAGTGAGAATAATCAACTATTGGGTTTATTATATTATACGGGTATTCATATTAGGAAATAGGATCTTGTAAAGGGAAGGGGCATAATTACAATATTCTTTAAGTTTTGAAGAAACCTGAATAAATCTCTGTCAAACTAAAAGTCTTAATAAGCCAGAATAGGGGGACTCATTTTATTTAACTATGTCTGGATGTCTCTGAACCATGTGACATTTAGTGACACAGTCTGATTTTACAACATATAAAGGAAAAGTCAAATGCAAAATGCTGACAATATATCTCCTAGTATTACTAGAAATCAGGCATGGATTTGTTCATGACATGTTTCCCTTTTCCGTTCTGCTCTACAAAATATTAAATTCAATCCATTCAATTGTGTTTATCCCTCGTACAGACGACAAGAATTGCATAAAATATGAGAATGTAGCCGACGCCCTACTTTGTCAGAATTATGGCCTTCCAATAAAACCATCAGTGACACACCATTGGAACTGGTCTTATCCTCTACAAATCTGAACACAAAGTAAACTAGCTTTGCTGCCATGCCTTCAAGTAAAGACAGAGTTCAAAATAAAATCCATGAACAATAGATTCACCACCAGACTCACCAGGTATACACTGTATAGCGCCTCAAGAAGGAGCATTCACACAAGGGACCAACGGCTTTACCTGACTTCTGAACCATGGCACAATTAGAGTCAAGTTTCTTGTCCAAGGAAACAAGGAGACATAATCCGACCGGCAGTGCCGCTACCAGGGCTCGAACCCACAACCTCTGTATTACGAGTCTTGTGCCTTAACCCAACAACATTCTTCTTGATTTGCTTACCACAACAATCCGCGGCTGATAGGGGTAAGGTTTAGGAATAGGGTTAGGGTCAAATTCTTGATTTGAACGGCATATTGTTTCCAACCACTATAAGCTTGAATCAAAGAACAAAAAGTCTTGGACTTAACTTGTAACCATACTTACAACAAGTCACCTCCTTGTCCCCAAGATTGAGTGTGACATGGGTAATGTTTAGGGATAGGTTTAGGGTCAAATTCTTGATTTGAACAGCAAATTGTTTCCAACCACTATTATGCATGAATCAAGAACAAAAAGTCTTTGACTTAACTTGTAACCATACTTACAACAAGTCACCTCCTTGTCCCCAAGATTGAGTTTGACATGAGACTCAGTCACTCAAGTCACTATCGTAAGTCCCTAAATGAAGGCCTAATCCTACACCATCCTGGGTGATGTGGCCTAACCCTACTGTGGCAATGTCTAATGGAGAGTACTGAAAAGGCGAGTCATAATCTGCCAAGTTTTAAAGCAAGTCGCTAACTCGCCGGCTGATTGTGGCAAAGTGTGGGACAAAATGTAGAGTCATTTGATGTCAGTATTTGTGGTAAGTTGTAGGATGAGTTGACAGGCCAGGAGTTGAAATGCATTTGGTGTAGTATTTTGTGGAGATTTTAGGGTTATATTTCCAGGGCAGTTGTAAGGCTATAGCTTCATCAAATGCAATTGATGCCAACTCACTTCACAATGCTAAACAAAATGTCTTCATCCTTAACTTGCTAGACAATTCAGCCTTGAACTCTCCACAAAATAGACACATTAATTCTAAAGTTACCCAAAACTTGCCTTAAAACTCACTATTATACTCCCACTGTATTCCTTCAACATAGAAGTACAACACAAATAATACAATAAATTATGCAACATATACATATAAATTATGCAAACTGGCACCGTTACGTCATAAGACTTACAATAAGATGCATCAACACTTAATACGCAACTTAAACTGGATGATTACACATTAACTTCTGTTTACACTTCTAGGTTTGAGGAGTAAAAGGCACAACTTGTCTTCTAACTTACCAGAGTACAACTCCCCATACAAAACTCACCATTTCACCATCCCTTCTATTGCAAATCTTTTGTGACTGATTGAGTTTGTCACAGAGAATTGGTGTGACTCAGTTTGGGATTAGGTGATACAAATGCAGAGGATAGACCAAGAACTGCTGGCTGATTTGTCTCTGGACAAGATAGTATGCGTGTCAAGATGCTTGGTGAACAACAGAACTGAATAGTTTTCATATTTAAATGCAGTACCATGGTAGGGTTCATTAAAAGACTTAACGATTCCACATTTTCATCAGAATACACAATGTACAACAAGTTAAACCCTATTCTTATCTAGGAGTTATAACTCGCAAATCTATCAAGCTAAAGCTACCACAGAAACTAAAACAGTTCAGTTCTTAAAGTTCACAAGAGAAATTTTATGGTATGAGGGAAATAACAGGATTAAACAGTCGTGAACAGCTTTACCATAACAGATTTCTTAATTAAAGTTAACTTTTTCTGTTTGTAGCTCATCTCATCGAGTGATACCCATAGCTAGGCAGCGATTCTGGGCAGCGATTTGGTCCCTTCAAATAACGCTGTCTATGACATATTTGGACCTTTTTTTATATTTTTGCCCCGTCTATGACGTATTTGGACTTTTTTTAATTCTTAAAGTGAGATCTAGTTCGGTTAGGACTTGGTCGTTTGTAGAAGAAACTATTGAAAATCGCGGTGCCAATTGATGTTATTTATGGAAGATTTTTCAAACTCTTCGATAAGCCGATTGCTTAATTTTTGGTTCTTATTCTATATGACATGGTTTCTGAATTGGTAAAATCATGATTCCTCTACTCAACAGCAGTCGCCATATCAATATATGAAACTAGCCAAGTCAGTTTTGACATTACATGTTCATTGTCACCTGTACATATGAAATGTGCATGCAACATAAATTACCGATTTTCTGCGTAAAGCAGGTGCCGACCTCGAAATAACCGTGGATTTCTATAATGGTATTCAGCTAGTCTAAATCTATTGATTATAATGACAAGATATCAGCAAAGTCAATTGGTTTGGCCAGCAAGCTAAGCCAACATTTCCACACACATGTGGATTGAACACGCAGGATTGTGGATTTTTTATTTTTACGATACTGACTAAGTATGCAACAATCAGCTGCTACTGTAAATGAAAGTCTCATCGGGCACTTAGCCTAAATAATAATCCACACAACTGTCCTTTGAGAATAAACACTGGCTGGATGCTTGAGTTGGATCTTTACCTTAATACCCCGTTCAGACAGAGCGAAAAGTCGTCTTTAATCGTATTCGAGTTATATCGAGTTCAAAATTCACTTGCGTGTGAACAGTTCAAGTCGACGCAAGTCGTCTTTCAAAAAGTTGCTAAAAAGCAAGTTAAGTCGCGTTAGTAAGTCGATGTAACTCGACTAACGACGACAACCGACGACTTTTCGTATGTGTGTACACCTGTTGTCATAAGTGGAGTTGAATTCGTGTTTACTTCTATAGTGCATTGACCTAGAACGAGTAAAGTTCAATTCAATTCGACTTCAAAATCGTAGCATGTGTGAACAGTAGAAAGTCGAGTTACTTTTCGTAAATCCAAGGTCGTGTTTGAAATTAAAACCGGACTTGATATTAACTCAAGACGACTTATTAGTGTGTCTGTGTGTCTGAACGGGGTATCAATCTTGATAATCATAAGTCTACAGGTAAATAAATACAAGTGATTTTTAAGTGCCCTATGCCTCCATGGGTTGCAATTCAATACCAATCCCATCAGAGATCTCTAAAGAAACCCAAGGGTTATTGCAGACATCTAATATGACACATCCCTGAAATCTTTGACTCCCATAGGGCTAAACGTGAGACCCCTGAATGACCATTTTACGTTTTCGGATATAACTCAAGAACTGGACATCGGAGATAGGTAAAACTATATACTTTTTCTGCATCCTTGTGACAAGGGGAACAAATTGGCATGATTTTGAACTAGATTTGACCAACTTTGAAATTTTGACCCCCTGTAATGGCGGCCATTTTGAATTTTTGCATTTCCTGAAAAACACTCTACGGTAGATTTTTGGCACTCATCAGATTTAAAACCAGCAGCCTCAACTTGACTAGAATTCATCAAAAAACATTGTATATGTAAGAAAACAAGGTCCCTCTTAACTCGAAATGAAGTCTCAAGAACTAGATTTCCAGTCTTGTTTGCCAAGACGAATGTAAAACTGCAGACAGCTCAGGATGCCTTAGAAGACTAACATCACAGGTTGGGAACAAATCGCAGGAAGAATTGCAAGAGTGAGAAAATACGTGCCAGACAAATGAAAGTGATGAGTAACGAGGTGGAATGTTTTGGTAGGATGACTGTCCAAACAGACCAGATGATATGTACTTATAAATCTGATACCTTTCAGACATTTATAAATCATGTCATAATTTTGCTCTAATAAGCTGTACAGGTATTCATGCACGTTAAAACAAGTAGGCCTATCTGCAAATTGTGATGGTTAATGGCAGTAAGCTTAATTGTAATAACAGTAAACCTACTTCAGGCCAAAAAGTGGGGGAGCAGCGATAGTTCCCTCGCCTTGCACCAATTAGGCCCCGGGTTCAGGTCCTGCGCCGGCGCTTTATGTGCATTTGGTTTTCAGTCCATGCTCGCTTCCGCAGGTTTTTCTCCGGGTACTCCAGTCTTCCTCCTGCATTCAAAATTGAATTTAAAAAACATCTTGGAGCCCTGTTGAAGATAAGCTTCCTTTAGCTTACTTGGTACCAAGTTGGTACCAAGTACCAAGTTTGGTTTCCTTGACCAAGGTGATTTTTTTTGGTAAAACTCCATCCAAATGTCATGCATTCAGCTGCAAGATTTGAACCATGATCCCTTTGCACCCTGATCCAAAGTCCAGCAATTCTAAGCCATCAGACGGATACTGCCTCAGCAATGATTCTCTCACCATATCTATCTCCCAGTCTTGATGTATTCACACTTAGACCATTTACATCACTTTGTATCGTAGGACTGGGCACGGTTTTAGTTATTTACTGATTTCCAGCTGGCACCAGTTCTACATTATTGAGTTGGTAGGGTCTGATGGAACAGACTCTGAATCAGCAGGTCAACAGGCTATATGTCCTTGGGCAAGGTATTTATCTTGAATGCTCCATCGACCAAAGCGTTTTGGTGAGCTGTTGGGAGTATTACAATCTAAGTGCTCATAGGTTTAGCACCAAATTGGCCATGGCTGCAGACAAAACCTAGTTTATGGCAAAAAGGTTGTGATGATTTACTAATAACTACGTTATAATAATGGGGGTCAAGGTATTTTGCGAGTTGTGAGTGCACGTTGCGAGTTGAATCTGCGAGTTGCGAGTTGAGAGTTGCGAGTTGATTTTAACTCGTAGTGGTAAATAACTCGCAACTTGCACTTTTTAACTCGCAATTTCCAACTCGCAGATTTCAATCGCAACTCGCAATATTTAACTCGCAACTCGCAAAATCAACTCGCAACTCTCAACTAGCAATATTTAACTCGCAACTCGCAACTTGCAGATTATCCAAACCCTAATAATGGTCAGCACCAAGAGCATGTTCGGGTGGATACTGGCGCATTCTTGTCGTCTTAATCGGTTGTAAATTGGCAATTTTCTTCTAAGTAAAAATAAAATTTACATCTTATCATTACAAATAGGCTGGTTTAGTATCTTGTATCAGTACTCAACCACATCGTCCATAGCAGCTCAATTTGTTCGCTGCTCTTAGCTCAATCGAGTGACTAGAAAAATACAAATGAAGCCAGACTCGCGAAGGGAAGAGGTAAAATAATGAATTTAGAAAATATTTTTGCATTTCAATTAGAAGTAAAGAATGAGGCATAGTGTAAGTGCAGCAGGATATATGTAAATTTCAGGAACTTTGCTAAGGGAAGCGATGACATATAACTTAATAACAATAATAGTTGATAGAGCTCAAGGTCTCGGTAACTCAGGAGTTTTGGTTATGAATAATACTAATTGCTTTGGGCACTATTTGAACCAGAGACAGTCATCACCACATGGGTGTGACCAACATATTCTATACTTGTTCACTATAGAACTTAGAAGGGACTTTTCAAGGTTAAATTTTAACTTTTTTTGAAAAAGGAAAAATTAGGCCTCATTTCTCGTCCCCGCCCTCCTCACTTTTTGGTGCAGCATCACTTTTTTTTTAATGCTAAAAAGGTGTTAAATTGAAGTAAATCGTTCAAATATCAGACCTCGCTTTCCTTTTTAAAGGATTCTTTACATTTTTGATGTTTTTAATGTGTGGACTGTGATCAAACCAACATCTTTCTATATCACAATGAGTTAAAAGACACCAACTGAATGTGCAGTCAACATCTACCAAGGGTAAACCTGGATCGCTCGGGTTCTCCTCAACTTTAAAAATAAACACCTCCCTCCGGCCTCATATTTTGCGAAACCTTCAGACAAGAAACAACTTATTTTTTATATGGCCTTACTTAAACTTATTCTAACAAAGTAAACAAATGTTTCTAGCAGTTGGACTGTCACCAAGCCATCTCAAGATCTGGGGAATCTTACAAGATATGCCATGTTCATTGAACTCAGGACTGACATTGGCTACATGTATAATCAGTCAGGGGAACATGACTACATGAATGCAATCACAGGAATGTGACAATGAGTAATGCAATCCCATCAGATTGTATGTACAATATTACAATGATAGAAAACATACATGAATGTAGGTTAGTAGATACCAGACACTAGTATACAGTGATAAGCAGTGTAGCCCTGCATGTATTAGGCTCGAGAGATAGAACTTGGGACGCAGTGATCAGGGCAATGTGACAATGAGTAATGGTTTCCTTTCAGTTTACATGGAACACATCACATTATGTAAATCAGGCTTAAGCTAAACACACATGTATGTTTATAAACCACCTATAAAGGCAACATTTTTAACAAATCCAACTTCAATCTTATGCAATAGGAGCCAAAAAAATCAGAGCAGTAGGTTGCTACTTACACTACACAAACTGTAATGCATTTGTATGCAAATAAAAAGAGTAAGTTCATAGACAACATTTGATTATGGAACCAGTCATACCTTTGTAAACAATAAACAAAAAAGTCTGCAAAATTCAACGGTAAATGGAAATAGTAACACTACATAACAACAATTACATTATTTCAAACTCTTGAAAAGTGAAATAAAATCATTTTGTGTGGTTGCAAATAATCCAAAACAGGGCTTCTCAATTTCAGGTAAATGTCAAACAGCATTCCCTGCAAGGGTTTGTGTTTTGGTGTGCACCGATTTGACCAATTTTGACAAATATGAAGATGTGCTGGCCCCAAATCACCGACTGCAATTGAAAATGGACTCTTTCTCACACATTTGAAAAACCTGTTGCGCCAATTTTCAAGGCTCCTGTGCCAATAGCGCACCATACAGCATTAGTAAGAACACTGTTGTCAAATGTTAAGCTTTGTGGGCAATTGCGATCATACTTTCACTCTCAAAAATCAAATATGAATTGGAAAAAAGAGAAAAATGCATATATGGTGCTTTACCATGTAGGCCTACATTTTGTCTTTGCCTAGACTTGAGTGAATCCAACATCGCTCTCAGTTCTCCTTTCTTGAGCCCCAAACCAGAGTATTTGTAGAACCCATGTGTCTATGGTTCACATACTGTGCAAGTCTGTTAGTCACTCTTTAAGACAAGTGACAAATGCACCAAGACATCACGGTTGTGGTTGACAAAGATCTCGCTCTGATATTTTGAGATCTTGACTCACTACCTGTATTAGGCCGCATAAAAAAAATAAAGTTGTTTCTCGTCCCCTCCCTCCTCACTGTTTGGTGCGGCCCCCCTTTTTTTTTTTTTTTTGCAAAAATGCCAAAAATGTGTTAAAAATCGAGCTAAATTGTTTAAATATCAAGACCCCACTTTCCTCTATAAAGAATTCTTTTAATTTTGGATGTTTTTAACAACGGAACTGTCGTCAAACCAACATTTTTCTATATCACATCGAGTTAAAAGACAGCAACTGAATGTGCAGTCAGCATCAACTAAGGTTAAACCAGGATTGTTCAGACTCTCCCCAACCTTCAAAAAAAAAAAAAAAACACCTCCCTCCCTCCTCACATTTTGAGAAACCTTCGGACGAGAAACGACTTATTTTTTTATGCAGCCTTTAATTCACCATGTTTATGGGGGAAATCACGGGTCAGTGGTAGTATTTACCAAGCTGAATCCACTTTGATCCGATGTGTAAGGTGATCCGATTTATGATGATTAAGCCGATGAATAAAGCTTAATATGATCCAGCTGATTTATGGAATGGTTGTGATTATATTTGAAATAGTTTAAAAATTTGGCTACAATCAATTTTCTATGAACAATCTTGTTGAACTGGAGTGCATGCATAGCCCTCAAAATTGTGTAGATGTGGGATAAGGTCAGCAGGGAGAAATGTGGTTATAAAACTAGAAAGAGATTAAAATCATTCTAATTGTTATTTGAGAAACACAACAGCAGTATTGGCCTGACAAGAGCCCCGCAACATGTAAAAGTCACAGTTATTTTAGGGCTGCAAACCCATTTTAGGGAGGAATTTGGCAAACTAGGGTTACAGCTAAAAAGTTAAGATTTGTTGTGGTCATTGCAAGATTGTCGTAGCTGTATTATTTCATTTCTAAGAAAAGTGCTGACAATGGGATGTTACAAGAACCAAGAATAAGGGATAATGATCAGCATAACTGCAAAAAGTCCAACAATGTTTCATTAGATCACAGATCTACTGAGAGCTTCTGTGCGGTCCGGTGGACAATGCAGGACTCAAAAAGTAGAGCAAAGTCATTTTTATACACAACATGACAATGAGATAAGATCACCAGGGGTCAAAAGGTGAATTCAGAGTCTGTTGATGGGGATCGCACAAAGTCATTGTCAATGAGCACAAAAGCACAACGATGTCGTCGATGCCATCGTTCTGTTAATGTGCTCCCCGGGTGTGCTCATTGACGGTCACTGAACACTGCTCAAAACGTGTTTACCTTTAAGACCAAAATAAGTTTTCAACACAGCTCACTTACATTACGTTTGCCTCTGATAGTAACATTAATAGTTTGACAAATTTAAAAAATTAAAAGTCGCAATCAGAGACCCAGAATATTGAGCATCACCGCGTCATTGCTGCGTGGAGTTAGGGACTAAATTCAACTGCACCACACGATGCCCATCAATGCAAAAGAACTTTGTTGTACATTGCTCATCAACTCAGGATATTGAGCAATGTCAATGGGCATCTTTCAATGGACATTGACAGACTCGCACCACCGTTTGAGGCTGAAATAAGGACTTTTAGCAACACAACAAGAAGTAAACTAGGGTACCAATCCTGATATGGAGAGCTTGGTCAGCTTAACACAAATAGTAGCAATTTGATGGGCACATGTTCCAATTTGCTGCAAAGCAAGCTATGATTAGTACAACAGCCTGTTGTTTCACACGTCAGTTCCAAACATATCACGAGTAAACCACCATCTGCAACATGTGATAGTCACTATTTAATTGCGCCAATTAAAATAATGAGGATACTAAAAAAAACTTGGAAGTTTTTAATCAACCTTAATGATAGACGCATCACGTTTGTATCAAGGTGAGTTGGTATGTAAGACATAAGATACCAAAACTTGAAATAATTTCAGAGAAGCTCATTCCAAATGTTCATGACTCACCAGATATACCCTGTATGCAGCGCCCAAAGAAGGAGCATTCGCACAGGGGACCAACAGCATTACGTGACATCCGAACCATGGAGCAATTAGAGTAAAGTTTCTTGCCCAAGGAAACAAGAAGACATGGTCAGACCGGTAGTGCCGCCAGCGGGGCTCGAACCCACAACATCTGTATTACGAGTCCCGTGGTATGTTGTTGACAAGATGATGAATTTATGCATGTGGTGACTGCCGCACAACAAACCCAAAAATATTCCAAGCATGGGTGGAATCATAGCAAACACAAACTTAATTTATCAGTGAACATTGTATTAACCCTTACCCTCCTACGTACTACAAAGTACTACAGGCAGAAATCAGGGAATTAGCGTTAGTCAAATACGTCATAGACGGCGGATAAAGATGGGCACGGAATGCTGCCCAGGCAGGCCACGCTCGGTGGCTTACCATAGCTGGACATTGGATCGGGATGGCGGGGGTCAGGGGTTCTAATCCCATGGAGAACCGGTTCCATAAATTTTAGTATGACGTATTCGGACAGTTTTTCAACATAGAGTTAGGGTTAATCTCGACTATATTAGCATACAATTATTGTCTTTAAAGATAACACTGATTTCAACTTTCCTGTTTCTCAGAAACAGAGTGTTGGTTTAATATGGATTCGAATCTCTGATCCTGTCCCATGTACACCCACGACAGCAAGCCACCATCGAGTTGCAAACTGGGCAGGGATTTTGATTCAGATAGCCCTGTCTCTAACATATTAGGACTTTACCTATTTCATGATTTCCAATCTAGTTGAGGTAAGGGGTTCTAGCCAGCTGCATGCATGGAAGTCAGCCGGCTAGAAGGTGGAGTTGACATGCGCATGATTCATAATCTGTATCTTAATTCGTCAATGTTATCACTGATATCTTTGGTGCTTTAATACGAATAAGAATCCCGGACCTCTCTGATGTACAATAGCAAGCCATCATCGAGTTGCAAACTGGGCAGCGATTTTGATCCAGATAGCCCCGTCTCTAACATATTAGGACTTCACATTGTTTTATGATTTCCAATAATTATATTTTAGTTGAGTTAGGGGGCTAACGGTGCACCCCTTAAAAGAGGCATCTAGCCAGTCGCATGCATGGAAGTCAACCGCTGTACACAGCTGGCTAGAAGGTGGAGTTGACAAGTGCATGATTCATAATCTGTATCCTAATTCGTCAATGTTATCACTGATCAATATCTTTGGTGTTTTAATCTGAATTTAGAATCCCGGACCTCTCTGATCCTGTACATGTAGCAAGCCACCATCTAGTTGCAAACTGGGCAGCGATTTTGATCCAGATAGCCCTGTCTCTAACATATTAGGACTTTACCTAGTTTTACGATTTAGTTGAGTTAGGGGACTAATGGTGCATCCTTTAAAGGGGCATCTAGCCACATGAGTTGACATGAGCATGACTCATAATCTGTATCCTAATTCGTCAACGTTATCACTGATATCTTTGGCAAGGCTTCTACATGGCTGTCTCAATATGTCATAGCAAAGAGGTTATTTTGGGTCAGTGTAAGGCCTAAAAAAATTATACATTTGTCTAACAAATCTAGATTTTACGGTCTAAATATGAGCGGTTCTGTCGGTGAGAACTTCTTAAAAATCTCATGGCCATTTTGACTATTACTAAAACAATATTATGACAACAAAAAACCACCCAAATTTCAGCAGAGTATTTGTTTTGTTCATATTCAACATCCACATGGAGAATGAGAAATGTGTTTGTATATTTTTAAGTTTCTTCAGACGGTTGTGTTTACGGGGTTTTTTTTTAAATATTTTTGCAAGGAAAAAAAAGACAGTCACCGTATCAGGTGAAATTTTGTTGGGTCTGACAGGTTTGGGCAAACAAACCATTTTTGTTGGCCTTTAGACAAAGATGTTTGATCACAGTTGTCTCAGTACCGCTTATTATTGGTTGATTTAATACAATAGTGATATGCAAAATGACATACTGAATAGATTATGGGAGATCAAACCCAAAAAATGGATTTCCTAGAAACAAGCTACATTTCCCCTCAATATGTCGCTTATTTTGAAAATACAGTCATAAATCATATACATGTAGGCCAATATTTTTCAGACAAAATAAATTATTTCCAGACACTAACGTGTCCCAGTAAGAAAGCGCCCAAATCTATTACATTTTTTAGCCGTAACAAGTTCACTGTTCAGATTAGCCTAATCCTTGGGAAGAGAATTTTGTCGACATAAATCCATATTGTGTTCTGAGGAAATATTTGTAAATCCTTGCAGGAAATTCTTTGTTGCTTATTTCACTTTAGAACAGAAAATCAAAAATGTTCTTAAAGCCAAATTTTCAGAGTTCTTACAGGTTTATACTATAACAAAATAGCTCATGTTGTTAGGATCTAGAATTTATGAGTATATGCTACCATTCAAACTTAGCAAAGATTCTTGTAAAATTGTCTTCACCCAGATATGAACCTAAACTAACATGGCCGAGATGTCGTATTTTGCCCTTTTTTGTACAAATCATTCACAAATTGGAAGTATTTTTGCTAAATCATTATCATTTCAAGATGGCACACAAGTAATTTTAGTCCCTTCTGATAAATGCCTATTCATACATTATGTACTTTTGCCAACTCCCTAGTGAATGTTGTAAGACCAAAGATTTTGGTCCCTTCTGATAAATGCCTATTCATACATTATGTACTTTTGCCAACTCCCTAGTGAATGTTGTAAGACCAAAGGATTTCCTTTGACCAAGTTCTAGAACAGCCAAAAGTACAATATTAAATGTAAACCATCTCTATTTTGCAAGTCAAGCTTTGCAATACTTGACCTTCAAGATCGAAACATCCCTGAATATGAAAAAATGCCACCCCTGAGATGTCTGCTTATGAGAGATCCGTATATTCCCAAATGAATCGTGTGAACTTGTGGCCTTCCTTTGTACTCAATTTGAATGTCATCAAGTCTTATTAAACCAAGCATTGACCGCAAATATTCATGCAAACAGGATTGTATTTCTTAATTTGTTATGTATTTTCTTTTCTTGAGTTGCAATCAAGAAGCAGGTTTAAATTTTGCAGAAAACGTTTGTTGTACCTCAAGCATTTTACGACCACACGTGCTACACTACAAGGGGGTCCAAAGACCCATGTTTTTGGCAATCAGATCCTTAAATTTGGATTTTTGTCTATCCAATGGGTTCAAAATTAACCCCAAATTGACTATTTTGTTTGGAAATCCTATTATTTGAACTGTTTCTTACATATAGCAACGTTGCGATTGGACCCCAAGATTTTACATCTCAGTGCTACCCCTGTTTGAGACTCTTCAAAACAAGCTTAGCGCTAGGCTGCATTTCTGAGTCCAGGACTCACCAAATTTCATCCCAGACTCACCAAATTCTGAGTTTTGTTGTATTTTATCCATGCATTAATGTCTTCAGGGACTTTTGGGCCTGGTGCTACTCTTGCTTCAAAACCATGGACAAATCGGCGCATCAAGCTCAGAGCAAGTCGCAATAGATGTTGCTGAACATGCGCACATGGTTTGCGTGTGAAATAAAATACATAGACAGTCTATGCACCAAATGAAAATTTACGCAATCTGTCAGGAAATCAAACATGTTGCCGAGCAAATACGCAGGTACAATAATTATTATTCTGCTCTATGAGTGACAAGAAGATGGTAGAGCACCGCATCTTGACTTGAAATTCCAACCCTGTTTTGTCAATCTTTACACAATTTTTTATGTTTTTTTTTTGTAGATTTTGCGCTACATAAATGCGATATATTAAATCCGTCTAAGCAACAACACTTACTCAGTGAGGCACGCACAATAATGCGGAATGTTCTCTAAAACAAGTGAATTGAAATTGTAGCACCTTTGAAAATGAAATCAATCCCACTATAACACCCACTCTAATCAGGAACCCCAGTGAGCAAGGAAACTGCTAATCTGCCCGAGATGGTTATCACATTCCCACACATTTTCATGTTTCTATAATTACGCACTATTTATATGCACAATCTATGTCTAACACACTTTATCAGTGTTGCCATTATGATTGAATGCACACTATATATGGAGCAATACAACTTAAATTGAAATGAATAGCCTATTCGTCTGTAAAAATTACTGTTCGTATGAAAATTGTAGTCATCGGAAAGCAAAAATTCTAGTTGAATAAGGCAACAGGCATGGGCAAAACTTCCTATGAACATTTATATTATTAAGTTGTTGAGTGGCTAAAAATGTTCTATGCTACCTTTAACTAACATGGAAAACACATTTTGAGAATTAAAATCAATCAAGATTAAAAAAACCAATGGCCAACACTTTCAGATGACCTTGGACTTCACTGTTTTTACACCATTATACATCAAACCCAAATTTGTCTTTTTTTTTCAGTTTCTGTCAAACTGGATACACCAGTCTCTAAACTTAGTTTTTACCTGCGCTATGATATAACTACAGCTGTGAAACTATTTTTACTCTAGGCTCGCTGTTGTGGGCATGCGTTGCTGTGGTAACATTTGTTGTCATCTTGCTTGAAGACTCAAACCAGTTAAGCCCACATGATACATTAAAGGAACTGGGACAGGTCTAGTGCTATTCCATCCGAGGCTCTGGGTCAGCCTTTGATGTTACGGGCATTAGTTGTCATCTTGCTTGTAGACTTAAACCAGTCTTGACATGACACACTATAGAAACTGGGACAGGTCTAGTGCCACCCCCTCCCGAGGCTCTGGGTCAGCTTTTGATGATTTGAGCATTTGTCATCTTGCTTGTAGACTCAAATCAGGTTTTCCTGACATAACAAACTATGACAGGCCTAGAACTAGTGCTACTCCCTCCAAGGCTGTGGGTCTGGGTCAGCCTTTGATGTTTTGGGCATTTGTCATCTTGCTTGTAGACTCAAACCAGTTTTACCGACATGACACACTATAGAAACTGGGACAGGTCTACTGCTACTCTCAATGGTTCAGTCTTCGCTGCTGTGGGCATGCGTTGTTGTGGTTACATTTGCAGTTATCTTGCTAGAAGGCTCAAACCAGCTTTTTAGCTGACATGACAGTCCTAAGATCTGTTTCTACTAGTGAGTGCAAGAAAGTCATATCTGCAATGGCTGCCTCAAGTTATATTTATTTTACACCTTGTCACAAGAATGTGAAAAATCCCTCAAAATGTTCCCGTCTTATGTCAGTGGTTTTTGAAATGGTCCTCAGGAAGGTGTCACCTGAAGAACCATTTCAAGAACCACTGACCCAAGACTAGAGGTCATGCAGTGTGCAATCCAAATTTATAACGTAAGGCAGCTATTGCAGATACGACTTTCATGCACTCACATGACAATTTCATAACGCTGTCATTCCCTGTGGGATTTTATGACCCAAATGTGTCTTACCCCTACATCCTGAAGCTGGTTACGGAGGCGACTGGTGTCAGCCTCTAGCTATATTAGTATCTGCCACTGCATATACATGCATGCTGCATGGGTACCTGAAGCTGGTTACGGAGGCGACTGGTGTCAGCCTCTAGCTATATTAGTATCTGCCACTGCATATACATGCATGCTGCATGGGTACCTGAAGCTGGGTACGGAGGAGACTGGTGTCAGCCTCTAGCTATATTAGTATCTGCCACTGCATATACATGCATGCTGCATGGGTACCTGAAGCTGGGTACGGAGGAGACTGGTGTCAGCCTCTAGCTATATTAGTATCTGCCACTGCATATACATGCATGCTGGGTACCTGAAGCTGGTTACGGAGGCGACTGGTGTCAGCCTCTAGCTATATTAGTATCTGCCACTGCATATACATGCATGCCTCCAAAACTCACATACAACAAACAAAACTAATTTCAAAAGACATAATGGTAAGAACGATCGTGACTATAATACCCGGGCTATTAGAATGCCATTGCAAGATTGGAGCAGATGATAACGAACAATTAGGTGACATCGTTAACCAGATAGAATTCACCAACATAGGGTTCTAAATGTTATCCTGACAACTTGATCATGTAGTATGTAGTATCATACTTTTATGTTCCAATCAATTTGCTCAGGTTCAGAACTCAGAGTGTGAACCTTCTAAGGAAATTTGTTGTCAGTCATACATAAGGAAGAATTCTTGTATCTCTGGATTTGCTCGATGCAGGTCCAATAGCTGGCTGATCGTGTATATCTTCACTTGATGCATAAAGAGCATGCTAATTTTGTTTTTAAAGCAAATAATGTTCTTTGTGTTTATGCAGCATCTATTGCGACTTGCTCTGTGCTAGGTATGCCAATTTCCCCGCTAATCCATTTTAAAAAGTGTGGCTGCAGCCATAAAACACAGGGTGCTGGGCCATCCAGCATATTAGGTTATTGCCTTTGTATGAAATGGGCCCCCTTCAGCCTGAATAGTGAGACAGGAAGATGACAACCAAACTGGCTATCTTCTTGCACCAAAACGTTTCAAATCAAATGTCACAATGCCGGCATCCATCCCCTGTGGGTCATTATGACCTACATGTGTCTATCTAGCTGTCTCCTGGAGCAGGATGGTGAAGATACTGTAGCCTGGAGACACAATTTCATATACTCTATAAACCTTGAAGTATATATGCCGATCAATTATAGATTAATAACTGCGTATTACTTGAAGGGAGTGAAATTGTATTAAAAAATGCACCGCGTACTGAAGTTGGAGTTGTCCATACTCACGAGGCACAGCCGAGTGAGTTGGACAACTTCGACTTCAGCACAAGGTGCATTATTTTTGTACAATTTTACGAGCGCCAAGTAAATAGCAGTTATTAATCTAATTCATACACGACAATGATTAGAATAAAATCGTAAAGAAATTAAACGGCATAATAAATGTAAATATGTGTTTGCTATTTCAATGAAACATAGAAAATACAATTTTTCCAATGATAACTCACAGATTTCCCTTTTTCATTATTTTGTGTTGCAATATACCCCTGCTATTAATTAGTAACTTTGAAAATATTCTTTAACATTTCAGCTGACATAAATACTACAAAATGTTAAAAAGGGGGCCGGAATTACCCCACTCTCCCCTATATTGACTACTAGCTGACGAATGCAACACAGAATGCAGTGACGATACCAATTCTGCAGACAATGGCACATTCACTTTAATTCGATTTTGTCAACTACATCGCCTTGCTAGAATCCTCCCTCCCTAGAGCAGAGCCACAGAGCATTTCTGGTGATAAAATAAGACTACTCTTCCAATTTTATAGATCCTGACCAGGCACCCTGAGGGAAAAGACCAACATGCACCTTGAGCTATTTATACATCTGTACTTTTTCACGCCTCTCTTGTGAATTAGGTCTTGCGTCTGAAATGATTTCAATAGTAACGGATTCTGTAATCCATGGATGACCGAGTTCAAATTTTGATTGACAATGTAGGTCACCATTTATGATGCTGTCTAGGAATGGGGATCACATGGGTGTTTTGTAGGTCTCCACTATGATGCATGATAATGTGTTATAGAAATGTCCGAGAAAAAAAGTGACCTCAAACCCAGTTATTAGGGATTGCACAAAGTGTACATTTTACACAAACAGTCATTGTGGAGTACAATGACTGTTTAGTGTAAAATGTGAATCTAAATTCAACCTTTATTCATGAGTTGTGGTCTATGAATATCAGTCACATGGGTGTTTCGTTCGCTCGCTGATTGGTCGTACCCTTCGCGGCACACGCTCGCTGCTTGGTCACTAAATGGGATAGGTCACATGATGACCTTGGTCACAGGAATGATTGGTGCGAAGGAACTTGACAATTTCTTGCCTCAGCAACAATTTCTTGCTCATACCAAGGAATTTTTATAGGGGAACCGGTTTTCTCCGCCATCTTGTGTTGCTCATGGAGCAGTTATTGTACCTTCGTATATATTTGGAGTTTTGCCCGATAACCAGGCAGATCTCGTAAATCTTCACTTGACGCATTTACAGAGTGTGCATTTTGTTTCACGCGCAAACAGTGTCTGCGTTTCAAGCAGCGTGTAATGCAACTTGCTCAGATCAAAGTATGCCAATTTTCCCGTTAATCCATTGCAAAGACTCTTGAAGTGTGGCACGCGGAGCCATAAAATGCCGGAGGTAAAATAACTCGTCCTCCATGAGCGACTATCCAAGATGGCTGTACACGGCGGTGAAATCAAAGTGGCGGCGAGTATCGGTTCCCCTATAAAAATTCCGTATTTTGACTTTTTTATATTATCAAATTTGGGTAATTATGTTCATGTTAAATTCTTTCAAAAAATTAAACAAAAGAACACCACAACCGATTATTTAGTTAAGTATCTAGAGAAAAAACAAAAACCTGACTATCTAGCCAACTTAACACTTATGCAATGGCGCCACACAGCCCATCTATGTAATCCCAAAACTCAACAATTCACAGCAACACAACCTGTCATATGTGTTACAATGAAAACTCAATAGTCTGGGCATATCAACCATGTTTCCTGTCATGAATCTGACCATCTGAACACATCATACACTCCACAACAGACTCCCCAGCTCAGCTAAAACATTCCTAACGCATGATTTACGACAAAATTGTCGCTGGACCTACTTCTTTGTTATTTCAATATCTCATCGTTCTAGTTTCTGTCATTTACACCTGCTATGATCTTGGTCTGTTTACCTACTGGCTCATTGTAACATCTGCCGTCAAATCCATGTTTATTGAATTTCATTTCTTGTTTATATTTCACATTTGACTTCATTTCACTGTTTTTATTCTATATTTTGACCTGATTTGGTTGTTTATAGATCTGACCTATGGTGCTCTTGGCACATTCCAAGCAGTAAAGTTGCTCGACAGGGAGCTTTCAACATGACACATAATGGTATCTTCACTAAATTATGGTTTGGTTGTTTGTATCAAGAGATTATTGTCAGATATCGACCCCAGTAACAGAGAGAGTAGCATGCTTTTACTATATAATATAATAGCTTGTTCACCCCATGGCTGTTTGAAAAACCAAGTAACAGTGACTAGGCAATTTACGAGATGGAGCTTCTGGTTCTGGATTAGACTACTTGTGGTTGTCCACATGTATCAAAATACTGTCATTCAATTTTCCCAACAAAAACAAAAACAATTTTACAAACAAAAAGTCCTGGCAATGTTTGAACTCTCTTATCTACTTATATGTAGTCATTCGAAGCTCTGCTACACAATTAAAGTTCTTAATTATATTTTGCATCAACATTTTGTAACTTTCTAGTGTACACGAAGCCTTGTCTCCTTAGAAAATGGCTGAACTGATTTGAAACATTTCCCTTAAGATTTGTAGTTATATGATTTCTACTATATACAACATACAACTTCTCTTAGCGTTTGCCTCAACATTCTTTTTCCGGTGGACACGCACCTCTATCACATTTGAAACAAAATGTCTGTCCTGTGAACCATGGCATGATTTGAACCCCCAACTACTATGTAGTTGTGCTCTGTGCTCTGCACAAAGCTCACTTAGTGAAGGCTAAGTGAATACTATGGGCTAATTCCATGATCTTGTATCACATACATGAATTTTTCAAGTTCAATTCTGACATAAAAGTAGTACCTGAGTTGAAAGTAAACAAGTCAAGGT
>JXSR01S044179.1:39167-49870 GCA_000969725.1 Ophiothrix spiculata | reverse complement strand
CAACTCCCAGAGTTGTAGATCTCTTTAAACACATAAACCCTCCCCGGTGTCTAGACGGATGGACGGACGGCCACTCATGATTAACAAGATGATTGATGGATCATCCTAAATCTCCCCAAATATCTTCAGACATAGGAGTAGGAGATTTTGCATTGATAACAAAGAGTGGATTTCCAATGCACTTTTGCTATAGGTTTATATTTTTTATAGATTCTAAAATTGATGTGAACAGTGTAATTTCAATTTGCACAAGAGTTTTTGAAATCACTCGAAACCAGACATCAGAAAAGGTCACCTAGAGATGATTGACGGGTCATCCTAGATCCACTGAAATATCTTCAGACACAGACCTGGAGAACTTACTGTGGGTTTATATTCTGTCAAAACTATCAAATTCACCATATAGTTATATGTATAATTATCTGTATTCAAAGTCTCCAACCACTCAATTGATTAAAATCCCATGCTTGGGGGAGGAGGGGGGTAAAGGGATGTGTCTGCCACACGGAGGGGTTACTTCACCAAAAAAAAGAAAAGTTCAAATACTAGCGGGTACTATTTTCATCCTAAAGAATTTATCAACATGGTCAACATATGTCCAAGAACCTCTAAAAACAAGATGTGGTATCTTGAAATCCTATTGTTCAATCCCATTCTTGCAGTTTGAGCCAAGTACTCCCAAACCAAGGTAGGGTACCTTGGTTTCCCTTCAAATGTTTCTCGAAAGAGAGATTAGCAGTTCTCTAAAGGATCATAGTTCTTGCTAGCTCAGGCGGTTAGTTCTTGGACTGTTAAACATAAGATATCGATCGTTCCACGTTCGAGTCCAGCTGGGAGCTGAGTGTGCGAAAACTGTATATATTCTATAAGGGTGTGAATTGCTCTCAAGCTATGGTTGCGCCAAAATATGTAGGCCGCCGTAAGCCTTTTGACCCCAAGGAGTCCAGGTAGTGATTTAACCCAATGATTACAACTGCTCTGTAAAGTGTGCTGAGGCTGTGTGGAATTACAAGTCAGGGGACCGCGTAGTGCACTATAAATCACCTGCAATTTTTACTTTTGTTAGCAGTTCAAGGATAAGTAAGTACCCCCTCTTTAAAAAAAATTAAGTACCTCCCTCTCCAGATCTCAAACCACTATAAAAGCGCCACCTGACATGTAACTTTCAAATTGGTTGCGATATTCAAATATGTGATAAATTTTCTTTACAAATGTACACAACACATACTGATCACTTTACTACATCACTTGTGTCCATCCATTCATTTTCCAACTAAGTGTCCTTAATTCTTGCCAAAGGTCGTCGCATTAGGGAGTCATATCAATCCATAGCTTACTGAATATTGTCATTCAAATTGGATAGGAATGTTGACTTCCATGACCTTTTTTTTTTTTTTTTTTATCAATACTGCATCAGTTTCACTTCCAAGGAAATAATATACAAATGGGCATGCACAAGTTGCATTACAGAGTGAATTGTCGCTTTAAGTTTCCTAAAAGTTATTTTGTTGAAATGGATGTACAGTAAGTCTTTGTAAATGAAGCAAACAATTGAGCACAAACATTTGAACTAAATTTAACATGCGTATTAACCAAGGAAGTTATAGGGGGGAACCGTTTTTCTCCGCCATCTTGTGTCTCTCATGGAGCAGAGTTATTGTACCTCCGGATATATTCGGAATTTGACCCGATATCCAGGCAGATCGCGTAAATCTTCACCTGACACATATACAGCGTGTGCATTTTGTTTCACGCGCAAACCGTGTCTGCGTTTCGTGTAGCGTGCATTGCGACTTGCTCTGATAAAAGTACGCCAATTTTCCCGCTAATCCGTTGCGAACACTCTCGGAGTGTAGCACGCGGAGCCGTAAAATGCCGGAGGTACAATAACTCACCCTCCATGAGCGACAATCCAAGATGGCTGCCGTCCAATAGGATTTACACGGCGATGAAATAAAAATGGCGGAGAAAACCTGTTCCCCCCTATAACTTCCTTGGTATTAACAGAGAAATAGCCTTAACTGCGTAAATCACTGCTTACAACAAAGCCCTACAACAGATTTATTTATAAACAGAACCCATTTTAGAAGAAAAAATTAAAAATGCAAAGGATTGCATTTGAACAAATTAACCAACTGCAAAATTGATTTGCAAAAATAATTGGTAAACATTGGGAAAGTACTGGTGCACCATTTACTTTACACGCCTTCAACATAATCAGATGAAAAACTTTAAACAAGCTTGAAAAATAAGAAATATCATTTAAATTTAAAGACTAGCTTGAATCCTGTGCCTCTTTTCCAAAAGGCACAACCTCATCTAATCATTTCCAAGGTAAGTCAAAAGGATATATATTGTTGTTCTTGAAGAAATCTGACCAGGGCTCTATTTCATAAAGCTTTAAGAATATTCCTAAGTTGGTCTGCTGAACAATAATCATTAATAAATCCAAAAATGTTTTATACTTTGAGAACAATGAGTTCCATTTCCTAAACAGAGATGTACCACATGAACAATCAAATTTCCTGAAATGCATAAAAATGCCCTTCAAACAGAGCAGTTTCTATTATTTTGTACTTGGTTTAATTTCCTGAAAATATAAATGTTTTGTGTAAATTTCCTGAATTCAGGAAATTTCCTGAAAAGTTACATCCCTGCTAAAGCAAGATTGTGAGATAAATGTTAAATTATTATCAGTTGATGGAATTCCCATTCCAAACTTGTTAAGAAAATTTAAAATAAAATAAAAGTTCCTATCTTTATTAGAAATGATCCTAACTTAAGATCTGATCTTAATTTGAATATATTAGGTCAAAGGCCAATTACCCACAACTTCATCTACACAGGACAAAGCAGAAATATTTAAATCGGTCAAATAAATTGGTCTGAAGTTGGGAAATTTGATCATTTCCAAGTTGAACATGTTCAAAATTTTCTTATTCTGAAGAAACTTTTGACAATTTTATTTAAGAATGTTCCTAAATAGCTTTATGAAATAGAGCCCAGATTGTTGATTCATGGTAATCGTAGTCAACTTTGCACCAAATTTCAAGAAAGAATGTCAATACAAACAAAAGGTTGGAATAGCATCAAATTGTCAGCTAATTGACCAATAATCAACATTGCATTATCAGCTATCACTCATTCAATTGTGCAACCTGTCGCGAAATAAACAGATGTTTACGTTCTATCATCAACAATGTCTTGAAAATGTCTTCATTAGTCCAACAGGTTGAATAAGTGTGTTTTTTTTACTTAAACTTTCAAACAAAACGAAAGCAGATTTTTTATGCTGAACATGATGGTGATGTCAATTTTTGACAAAAATTGTCAATTTTGGCAAAAACTGCAATTGTGCCCTTAAAATGTCTGGAAAGTCTAACTAAAATTTGTATATTATTAATTTTTGAACATTTTTAATGTTTGGAATCCAGAAACAAACGTCTAGCATGAGTTTTTCTAAATTTTCTATTTTTTCCTTAAATTTATGAAAAAAAGTGCCAAAATAAAGTCAAAAGTGATCATATTTGCTGAATTTGTGGCAAAAATTGCTATTTTTGATATATATCTGGCAATAGTTTCAGAGCTGGAACAAAAACTGTGTATGCCAGTTTGGGGTTTACCCGAACCATAACAATCCAAGTTTCTGAAAAACAAAAGTGCAGTAAGTAGAATCTGGGACAGGTCCCCCTCCTGGGGTGAGACATATGACTTGGTTGTTGGATGAATCAGTACAGTAGGGATTTGTACCTAGTTTTTTTCTGGGGAGGGGGAAGGAGGGACTTGTCCTAGATTCTTCTTATTGCTGTGCATGCAGTATACACAAGTTCAATAAACATTACTATTCCTCAGACAATATAAACAAAAATCCAGCATGCAGGGCCATCTAAAAAATCATTTTTTCCCCATTCAATGGGCCCTGTCCTCTGCAATTCTGTTAACATTGTCTGGGACATTGAGCTTTAGGCCAAAAAAAAAATAGTTGTGTTGCCCTCACAGGCCCAAAGTGGTGAGGACGGCCAGGCCGTTTTTTTTTTCTTTTTTTTTTTGTTTAATAAAAATTACAGATGCCATGTGTAGTGTGGGATACATGGTTGTTTGCTACTGAAAATTGAATTTTGGAACATTTTCGGGACTGGAAATCAGGCAAAATATTTGTGCAACTCAAGAAATATTAAAAATCAAGAGTTTTGATGAAAAAAACCCCAAAAACCGGGTCGTGATTTTCCACAATTTCGACCCGGCCGGCGGAGGGCAACACAACAATTTTTTTTTTTTTTGGCCTTATGTTAACTCCTCTCATAAGTTGGAATTCACGCATGCAAACCAAGTGTACCTACCTGCGTTGACCAAATATGTACACATTTATCGAAGGAGCCGCTTGCAAGATATTTGCCGTCTGGACTGAAGGCTACACTGTATACTGGTTCCTGATGTCTGGTTAGTGTGTGGATACACAGACCCCTATCTACATCCCACAGCCTCACTGTGGAGTCAAATGATGCACTGAAAAACAAAGCAAATACACTCAATTTCTTATGCATTACTATTTATGTGTTTGTTTGTTTACCTCGGTTGGTCTGTGACGGACACATGCCATTAGATCCATGATGAACTCATGGTCTCTTCCAAGCTCATACAAAAGTACCAACTTATTTCACCCATAGTTCTTGCATGCACAAATGAACATTCTTTCTTTCAAAGGACTAAGATCTGAAAAAGTTCAATTCGTCATGTGAGCGCAGGAAAGTCATATCTGCAATAGCTGCCTTTTATCATTAATTTGGGATTGCACACTGTAAAATCCAAGCATGAGAACACACATCCATAAAAATACCTGAAAATGATTTAAAAATACCTGAAAATGATCATGAAAAGAGCAAAAATAGGCTGAAATTCAAAGAAATTGTGGATTTTTGAACATGAAAATACCTGAATTCAGGTAAAAACATGAACATTCTCATGCCTGAAAATCTCCAGTCTTGGGTCAGTGGTTTTTGAAATGGTTCTTCAGGTGACACCGTCACCTGAAGAACCATTTCAAAAACCACTGACATAAGACATGAAATCTTTAAAGATTTTTCACATTCTTGTGACAAGTTGAAAAATACATATAACTAAGGGCAGCCATTGCAGATACGACTTTCTTACACTAACATGACGAATTCAAGTCTCTTGAGTACTGAGCAGCATTTGAACCTGCGCCCTGTGATTCTCTTCAGACTACATTCATGTATTTGCCAGCGTACTGCATTTACAATTTGATACCATTCAAATAGCTCAGACAGCACTTTTAAAACAGGTTTCAGGTACAAATCCTGGCAAGGGACTTACGTTTTAAGAACAAAAATGGTTCTTTTAGCCAAAAAAATCTATATATTCAGTATATAAAACAAATATTGACTGCTTTTTCTTCGGGGCATGGTTAAAATTATTTCCCCTCAGTGATCTCAAAACCATGAATATTTGCTTCGGGCATATTCATGGTTTTGAGATCACCTCGGGAAAATAATTTAAACCATGCCCCTCAAAGCAGTCAATATTTGTATAATACGCACACAAACAATTGATTTAAAAGGTTTTACAAATTACGAACAAAAATCTTAAAAGATGAACACAAATCAATCGTGTGAAATGCAGCATATTTATCTGATCTGGCAGGTACATTTGATTTTTATTTTACTCACACAACACATATCCTATTTGATCACAAACAAATCTTGTAAAATGAAGTTCAGTTTACAATATCTTCAGATCATTTTTTCACACTTTGATTAACTCGCCTCTCTGCACCATTTACGCTTTCATCGTATTAAATCATGGATGAAAACGGAATTAAAGCTTTGACAGAATTGACAGAAATAGGTGTGAACCCAGCTTACTGACATATTTGTATTTCCTTACATACTTCAGTAGGTTATAAGACCTATCTTAACATTCCAGCCTGGCTGACATGATTGTGCCATTTATTCAAGCAGGCAAGGTTTCATTTTTTCTCTTTAAAATAATATTTTGCATTAAAATACATGTACATGTTTTCATTTATATAAGCTTTGACTGTAGGCCAAACAATTATTTATTGGACAAAGTAAACAAAAATCTAGATTGCAAGGCCATTGTTTGTGAATGTAACCCATATCCTGGATTTTTGTTCACATTGTCCAATAAATTTTTGATTTGCCTCTAATATACCTATGCTGCATTAAAAACACAGCATTGATGTTGCATTCAATGTGATTAGGTGCCCAAAACCGGATCAAAGGCATCTGCCCCAAACCAACTCACCTTGCTAACATTAATGATGTGTTTGGATTTGTCGGACTCCATTTTATTGTGTAGATTTCTTTACTATGTGCTTGTAAATCATGTACACAACCATCTTGCTTCATTGACCAGATCTGAAAAAACAAAAACAAAAAGTTTGCAAAAGAATAAATGACTGTTCAAAATTGGTGCAAAAACTTAAAATGTCATCTTTTAAAAACCTTTATTCAATTGTAATTTTTCTTATCACTAACTTAACTGGATGATATACTTTGTAGTCAATTTTTCTTACTACGAAGGATACAAATATCTCTGATGGAATCAGATTTGATGGTATAACGTTAACCTTATCTTATAACTATAATGTATGTCTTGAGACAGTATGTTGACAACTGGTATGCAAATTTACATTCAAATACAAGACACTTTCTGCATCCACTAGTGATGAAAATGCAGTCAAAGTTTACGTGATCAATCAGTGGCCTGACGAAGTCTGGAGGTTCCAGACGCAACGTAGCAGTAAGTGCTGTAATTTTTATTTCCAGTACTTGATTTATATCTATATTATTTGAAATTCAACTGGATGACTAATCTTCACCAATTTATCAGTGTAAGGTCAAGCTGATAATGCATCCGTGTTTTTTTGGTGTTTTTTTTTGGTGTAGGCACTTTGTCCACAAATGACCATCGCAACTTAATCCATATTTAGATGCAGTTTTATCGCATCCAACAGTAAAGGAATGCAGTCAAAGTTTGGGAATCTTAAGCTGTTAATTATGGGATTTATTTTTCTATGCTGTGCTTTTATCATCCAATCTAAATACATATGTACGAGGGGTATCAAAAAGTTTGAAATAAGAAAAACATACAAAAACATAATCTTATAATGCAATCCTTCAGGCATAATTACATAGTCACTGTGCAAAGTAAAATATTTTTGTCAACTGGCTGCCCACAAACCGCCATTACAGAAGTCTTCTATAACGGGGGAAAAAAAAGAAATCCATTTTGTATTCGGCATTTTTAGGTCTACCATGTTTTATTATGTAATTGTGACATCATTAATTGACCTATTTCCATAAATTTGGTATCAATGAAAGGAGGGAACCCTACCCTTTACTGTGGTAAAAAAAGGAAAAGATGAAAGATTATCTGGGCTCCACAACCATTCAATGCAAGGACTTTATCGATGAAGTTGCATGTTTCAATTTTCTCCCCACTGATAAATATGGTTGGTAGGGGAGGTTGTTGTCATCTATCGCCACTTGTTGTTAAGAAAGTAAAAATGCCTCTGACACCAATCTTGCACCATAATATTCATAGGGACTAGTGACTATTCTGACAAAATTTCATTGATATAATACAGAAAGATTAAAAAAATACAAATCCATTATGCTCATCTATTATGAACATCGAAGCTTAATCCATATTCAGATACAGTTTTATTGCATCCAACAATGAAGGAATGCAGTCAAAGGTAGGGAATCTTAAGCTGTTTTATGATTTTTTTGCTGTGTTGTACTTTGATCATCCAATTCAAATACATAATGTACGATGGGGTATCAAAGGTTTTAAGAAAAACATTTGTATAAAAAATAATTGCCATCTACATTTAGCTAAACAAATGCTGAAGTTAAAAGCCTGCCACAATAATTATGTTGTATTGCTCAAAGACATTTCAACTTCACGCTAGTGATGGCATTAATATCCTGAGTGAACGCCATTGGTAAATGTGACAATTATAGCTGATTAAATTATGGTTTATTTTGGCATGTGTTCTGTGGGTTGAAGCTATTTATAAGCCATTTGTAGTTAATGGGTTCCATAGTTTAAGGTTTGTAAATCTCTTGCAGAGAGTAATGTGGTGGTGGGAGACACGGTTAGTTCAAGAGTTGTAAATATGTTTGAAATATTTTCTATAAAAGTTTTGTTTGTATATAATAAATGGGTGAGATAAAACAAGATTACTGTTTGCAGAAAAACTGCAACTTAAAATTTCGCAATCTGGTGCCCTTGTGTCCCTAAAACAGTCTTCAAAAGGCATCTCATTCTTAGGAATGATCATGTGACAGACGGCTAGTTGCATCAAGATGTTGCCAGTCCCACACATCAGGTTGTATACTCTATAAACCTTGAAGTATGCAACAACCAGGGCCGTACGAAGCAGGGGGGCACTTGCCCCCTCTGGCTCGAAAAAGCGGGACGCTGGCGGGACAAATATCAAAATATCGGGATGATATTTTACTACTGTTACTGTCCCGAAATTACTGTCCCGTAAATTTTTAGTCAAAATAAGCAAATTTTAGCACAAAAATCAAGGTTTTAAATCGATTTTTGGCTGAAAATAGCAAAATTTTCGCGTGCGAACAGATTGATGGTATATACATCGGGACGAAACATGAATTTCGGGACGGTAACTGTGTTTGCCCCCCTTGGCTTACATGCCTTCGTACGGCCCTGGCAACAACCAACCAAGACTCTGTTACAACATCCATATCATGTCCCTTGTATTCTACAACATTGTGAACTGGTGGTTTTGTATTGTGTAAGAGACTAGTAATGAAGACCAAATCACTCCGTATTTACAAGAATTATTCGTGATTTTGGTATTATTTGGGGCTGATTTTGTTGCTAACACATGGACAAACATTGAACATAAGTTCATTGAAGATTTGGTATGTTGTTATGAGTGGAGAAATATAGACTAATTACTTCCCTGTATGGTCATGCGTTATTTGGCTGCTTTGCACACACATCAAGATTTACAGAGTATAGTGTGTAGGCCTCTTTTTGGGAGACAAAAAGATCACATAATAATTCCCAAAGATGCTTGTTGAAGACCGTTGGTTATGGCAACAAAAAGTCCTAGTGACAGTTTTCTCTCCAATTACTATTTACAACTACTGGATGATTGAGAACATACATTTTCATTTAGGTATTCAAACACGCCACAGAGTTGTTCATCGCAAATCAACAACGATGCATCCATGCGTCTGTGCACCTTTCAACAACGAAAATCTTCCTGAAAACATATGAATTAAATTCTAATTTTTTTAATTTAACAGATAGGCTTACTCATGTTCATAAAATTATTTAGCATGTCTGACGCAAAGTGCTAATTTGTCATTGTTTGCTGCTTTGACGTTATCTATTTTTCCCAAGCACCGGGTTTTTGCACTGCACATACTATAAGTGCCCGACGCGCGATGATCAGTGCGCTGACTTTTGTGTACGCACTTCCATAAACGCCGTGCCGTGCGTTACGCACTAAATTTGAATATCAATTATGGATTCATCTAGAATCAACAACGGTATGCTCCTGTATAAAGAGATACAGTGAGTTGTTGAATGTGTTATAGACCCTAAAAGGTACACACAAAAATAGTGCCTATGAAGAAGCGCTTGATTAAAAATCTATCTGTTACTCAATGTTTGATTTCCATTTAGGTCACTTTTGTAAAACTGGAGGAGATTTATAAGAAACTTTTGATTTGAAATTATTATTGTTCAGTTCAATTTTTGAAACTGTACCCTTTATTTATATATAATTTGATGCAATGTTTATGCATTTTGAGAAGTGCAAAACAACTTGATAGGTATCTTGAACTTCAAATATATCCAATTAATCCCAAATAATATACCCACCTGTTGGTGAATGTAACACTAGTTAATACAAAGTAATCTCGTTAAGGCTACAATATCAATATATGCACATATATCAATAACTAGTTATTTATGCAGGAAATTGCCAATTTTGAGCGTGTTGTTTACGTTACGTGTATTTTCCTGTAATGAACAACGACTGTAGAGACTTGAAAGTTACAAAGTTTGAAGGCAACAATTTCATCCTCATAAATATAGGCGCTGTCACGTGATTATAGATATATTGCGGAAATGTATAATTATTAGAACTAATGTAAACAAATGATATTTTGGTAAATTCCACATAACGGAAAACATATATAGTCTCATTTGCATTTTGCTTCACCATTTTTTTTTCTTTAGCTGAGCTTATTTAAAACTTTTAAATTGAACGATTGCTGTGTAGTGAGATAGGGCAAGTGAAAATCAAGGTGTGTAATTCTACTAGTCAGAATTTTGACAATTATAGCTTGAGAACATCACACACTCATAGAATTTGCCTGCTTTGAACACTCAATTATAAATGGACTAGAACGTGGATTTGGTATGTTGTTATGAGTCGAGAAATATGGACTATTTTTACTTGTTTGGAACGGACTGGATTCTGAACCCCACTTTTGCTACTCGATAATTTTTGCCAATTAGGTTTTGTTAACGTGGAACGATCAATGCAGCAAAAAAGTGTTCTACCACTCAAGCTCAGCATTTATGCTGCATATTTGGGATCTAGATTCACCAAATTCTGAATGAATCTCATATTTCTGCATTTATGCTGCATATTTGGGATCTAGATTCAC
>JXSR01S044179.1:0-37796 GCA_000969725.1 Ophiothrix spiculata | reverse complement strand
GGGCACTACCATATGTTGGTGGATAGCGACTGCCACCCAATAGACCCCCTTTTTAATGCTTCATGCTAAGCTGACACCCAATTTGACACCATCTACACCCAATGCCCATGTATTATTCCACATTTCTCACTTATTCCGATCACTTCTCTCACAAAATCAAATTGGAGATTTTGATACCACATGAAAGCGCATATATTTCTCATAACCCCTGTAAATTTTCACGCCCATAGTACGTTACATTGATGAGATATTGACGAAAAAGTGCTGAATTACTGGAATATTTTGTTAAAATTAAAATCCTATGTGTTTCTATGGATAACTCTCAGACACATTTTTGCCTATAGCATTAATTTAGCTCAAGGTATGCAAATGAAACTTTTTCAAATTCTTTATGTACAGGAGGTGATGACCCTTTATTTAAATATGAAAAAAGTGTATGTTACATTTTTCACCAGATTGGAATACCTCACCTTTAATGACTCCCTATTTTCTGCCCAAGGCCTATATAATCGTTCATTCATGGCAGGCTATACAATCCAAAGGCACCTAAATTTTAACAGAAAAACACTTATCCTTATTTTAATTTCAGTGCCTGGTATTCAGCTAGGAGCCGTGGCTTTCAGTGCATAGATTTTAAACTGCATAACTAATCATTCATCTTCGCACTCAAAGACCCATATTTTGTTGATTGTCAACATCGGATGACCCCTTTTTTGACAGAAACCCTACACTGAATGCCACTCGATTTGCCACCGAAGTTGGCACATACCCGTCAATTTTGAATTCAAGTGCTCCCCCCTTCTCAACAAAGCAACAGAACTGACTATGCAATCAAAGGGTTAGTTGGAGCTCACAGGGTTAACAGTTCTAACCTCAGCAAAGAAAACACCCACTGCTTCCTGTAATCAGCTTTACGAAATGTTGCGTGACGACAAAGTTTTATTAAATTCCAATGTAGTCAAAAGTTGATATGGAATATGAAGTCCTCAAATATTACGATGAAATGACACTTTATACAGTATGGCATAACATTTCATTTCAGAAATAGATTTGTTTTTCTAGGATGCACACTGCCTGAAAATATTTGTCTTAATTTGTTGTGTCCATATTTATGCACATCTGAAGTTGAGTTGGGTTACGTGTCATAAATTATTTTGACACACGGATGCTAACAGAATAATATTAGCCAGAAATGAAATGGCACTTTTGATAAAGTTTCCTTCGATACAAATCATAGAGAAGCTTGTTTTATGGATGTTTTGTTTGTCTTATGCTTTGTATGAAACAGACATGATACATTCTGTCAGAGAAGCACATCAACTATTATTGCTTCAAATAAATTTCGGACACAAACATGATTTCTGAATGCAGCCAACGTGTACCCACAGGTTGTGATAAGAACGGGACAACGGACAGTACGCAACACCGCTTCCAATCAGTAATCCACAGTACAGCGACATTGCGTGTGCCTGAAAAGCGTTGTGTACTCACTTAAAATGCACTACGCCTAGGCTCTAAATTTTCGTGTCCAAGAATTATTTGAAACAAATATAGTCTAGTCTAGTCTTAGCAAAATGCATGTCCAGTCAAATTCAGCAGTTTGTAATAATAAAAATAATTATAATAATAATGGCATTTTTATAGCGCCTTTTAACCGAATAGGATACAAAGCGCTCATGATTCGCTGCAGGTAGTACGGCACAACCATTTAACTTCACTTCCGTAGAGCACATTCCATCGGTACTTCGGTTGTAATATTCACCCTTTGCGCAGCTTCCCATAACCTGGGTGGGGCAGACTCAGATGGACAAATCTAGTGTCAGTTTTAGATGCAGGAGTAAGACCGGAGTAACCAGGAGAAAAACCTATGGAAGTGAGTATGGACTGTAAACCAAATGCAATTACAGCGCCGGGGCCAGGAATCGAACCCATGGCACCCAAAACTCATTAGTGCAAAGCGGGGGAAGTACCGCTACGCTAATCCGCTTCCCCGTTGCAAATCTACTCTTGTATCCCAAAAATCTTGAACAGACATCTTACACAAACAATATCCACATGTGCATTTTCTTTATTTTCTAAAAGCAAGACTTAGATCAGTAAGTGTTATTTATCCTCATTTAAACATGTCATAGCTTTTTTTTTTTGGGGGGGGGGGGGTGGGTTATCTGAAGGGACCAAATTGTTGCCAGGTAAGTGACTCAGTGATGGCATGCTATGGATGATATATGGACTTGGCAGCTAGGAGGTCCTCGCTGTAAGTCCCGGTGAAAACACACTTTTGTCATCATCCCTCTTCACACAGATAGGCCAGAAATGGAGACTCACTGTACTCTTACTATTTCTACTTCTATGCTTATTCTCATCGAAGCCTTTTCAGCATCTAGATGAGCTCTCTGGTCCTAGAGAGATGATCTACTTTTGAAGGTATAGTGACTATGCACTCTAGTCCTAGAGTAGATGACATATTTTGACATACGGTCACGGTTGCCGGGGAAGGTTCCCCCACTCTTATTTCAAACGGCCGTAGCCTAGCCCGTGACGTTCTTTTACATCCGACAGTGTGTCAGGAACACTTCAGATGGGACCGACGGCTTTTCGTGCCCTATTTGCTGGAGTTTATTCAGAAAGGAGGATGGTACTGAAGAAGAGAAGATATCATGTGTATCCCATCATGCCTTACTTCCTATGGGATTGTTTGTATGGGAAATTATATGAGTAAAGTTAATTGTTGTAATCTTGCATTTTGGACATGTTAACTACTCACATGACTTCCTGTACAAAATTTCCCATAGGAAGCAATGCATGATGGGATACACACGATATCTTCTCTTGTATTGAAGCATCAAGCTAAGAACTTGTAACAAGCACCTTAAAATATCATTCTATATAAAATATTCATTCCAAACTTGGATAAAATGATGCAACGTGGACTGGAAGGCCAAATGATCTAACCACATTGATCCCCTAATTAATAAGCTCCATTCACTCACAGCAATGACAGTCAGCAAATTGGATAATATTATGCAACTTTGACTGGAAGGTCAAATAGCAAATATTCCGGCCATATTTATCTCCCAATTAATGAGCTCCATCCATTCACAGCAATGACAGGCAACTTCACTTGACCCGTTCCCTTCAACAATAATCTATACAGAGTTCTTATCAGAGCTTTTCTAAGAAATTGTGTTTTCCTGCCAAGAATCTTCATTTTTTTCCTGTGATCTCTACTAAGACATCAACTGTTAAAAAGATTTCACGAAAACACTTTGCTGTGCACCAACTGGCCTTTTCCCTTCGTTAACAAGTTAAATTAAAGCCATTGTAATCCTGTCCTAACAATTCTCTTCGTTTCTGCCAAGATTAGAGACAATTTTCTCATTTCTGTGACCTTGGCTTACGCCCATGATATACTTACAAGACGCAGTTAGCCTCTGGATTGATTATACATGCTACTAAGACGCTAGCAAATTGAAATATTTTCAACTTTAGCATCTTCGTTGGCGTCTTGTAAGTCCCTAGTTATAAACTTTTGCGGAAAACCTAGAGCTGGATAACTTGTACTCTTCCTGTAATTCTTGAATTCTATGAACATGTAGGGTCTCCTTTCAGAGGTTACTGCCAAAAATATATAGAATGTATAATTTGTCAGTGTCTATTAAGATTTCAAGAAAATGTTTATTTTACTACACACTTTCAAGTAGCCTCAGTTTGAGGGCCATGGCAGGCTTTTGATGGTAAAAGCATAGGCCTTAATGTTTAACATGTTATCTTCCTCACCCCTTGTACATGTTGTATACTATAGAATTCCATGAAAAAAAGTTTCCTCTCCCCTTGTATTATAGTATTCCTGAAACTGTAAATCTACTAGCTGGCCAAAGGGCCTCAGTGATATTGTAATCCCCTCTACAGTCAACGGTAGAAACCAATCACTGTTGAGCACTCATTTTGATATTTTTCAAATTGTAGGAATCAACAATTTTAGCTTTGGGAAACTGCTAGGGTTAAATACCTTGATATATAATTGAAAATGTTTCAAAATGAGAATTTATAGTTGTCTCAAAATGGGGAATATATTTATATCTTATGTATTTGGAGTACCTTTTCCTGCTTATTTGAATCAAGGTATTTGTTTTATTGAATTAAAAAACATTTGTAATCAGTGGTAAATATGAATCACCCCTTGTTTTGAAATGTAGTAGTCCACTTGTGGACAAGAAACTCTATTTCAAGTCCAGCACCTGTTGAGCATGTCTGACTCCTGCTGTCATCCAGGATTAAAGGATAACAAAATTGCCAAGTCCTTCTGGGTGAACAAAATGACCAAGTATATAGATCTCTGTACATACAGGGAAGCAGAATAATATTGCTATGGTGGTTGGAAGTGGATAAATAATTTTGATAAAGTTAGTTAGGACCTTGAAGTATTGAAGTAGTTGGACTTGGAATGACTCTGACCCAGGAAATGGATGAACTTGACAAGCCTTGATGTATACATGCTGTTATCTTAAGGGCAATATGCAGTTTTATTTTGGGAATCTTTGTGGTGTTGATGAAAATGGAAAAAGAAGTATAAAATTAAACATGGAAAATGGAATCTAACCTTCCATATTAAAAACTATACAAACTGAAAATAAAAAAGAAATAAAATGAAAATTTAAATTAAAATCTAAAATAAAAAATAAAAGAAATTTAAAATTTAAAACAAACATGAAAAAAGGGGGAAACTTAAGGAATAAGATTACCATCCCAAGCCAAAGATATAGGCCTAAAGATAAACATGATAAAGGGACACCCAAAGGACTTGACCAAGTCTACTTTCAAGAAAATGCTTTACTGTGCACCAAATGATATGTACCATCCATGGACAATTTAATTACAACCAAGCTCTTATCAAAGCCCTTCTTTAAATTCCTAGTATTTCAGCTATATACAGCTATACAGGACTGAGGAAAGTGATCAAAAAGTACTTGGTCATTTCCTAGCTCTGAAATCTTACTCAGGAAACGCCAGGATTTACAGAATGGATGACACCCTAACCCTACGCCAACGATGCATCCATATCGCTAATGGAGCTTGACACACAGTTTCAGGTGGACACACAGTCTTTGGAATTTTCTCTGCACGCAATATTAGGTATTGAGTTTTAGCCACAACAACAAATAATTTTGATTAAAACTTAAATTTATTAGGGTTAACTGGTGATACTATATCATTACATTTGAATGTGTAAAGATGCAGAAGTCAATCATAACATAATATTTATCTTGTAACCATGTCTAATCAGTCAAAAACCTGATTTATAATTTTAAGGCTTTTTCATAGAAGTATTTCTTATCCTTTTCATGAGCAACAAAATCGGTCAAACAAATTATTACAAATTTTCAGTGTCGACTCAAAAAATATTCACGAGAAAACACCTTTTATATCTTTGTTAAGAAGTTAGGCATTAGTAAATGCCACTCTTATGTGTGATAAATAACCATGTGAAAACAAGCCCAATGCCGCTTTATCGTTTATAGTGTTATCATGTATCAACAGCTCTACACATTATAACAGGTCGCTTGTTTTATCTTTACACTTCCTACCTAAAGGTCAATTTGTCCCATTCACATTTACACATTTAAAAAGAGGCCCCTATCTCGTGAACCGATCCCCCAATATAAATCCAACATCCATCGTTAACTTGAGGAAGTGAGTCTGATAGGTTCCAAACACATGTGCAAGGTGCATTTTAAAAGGGTAACAACATAATGTGTTCATTTCTTTGATAGTTTTTTGTTATTAAAGGGGCATTGGACAAGTTCAGCATCATCCCCAAACTTTACTGCAAGTATTTTGAGATTTTTGCATCATTTGAAGTATAAGCAGTAATAATAACAGCATGCAAAGTTTCATTGTTAAATTCAAATCCTATATATCAAAATATTTTTTGAAGGTTTTGATCAAAATTTTGCAAATATCTTGTAATTGACTGTTATTTTCTAACATATGAAGTGTTAGTCATCCATTAATAAAATTTGGAAATTTCGTCCAATGCCCCTTTAACTGATCAGATACCACTTATTTCATCTGAAGCCTTATTATGTCTTACAAAATGCTCCAAAATGGGTTTAAAAAAAAAGTAAAATCTTTGGTAATAAGAATCTGATATGATTTGAATTTTATGAAAATTATGAATTCAGGTAAAAACCAAAACCTCTTGTGCCCAACATTGATTTTGGCAGAAACATAGTGTGCCCAAATACCAAAATTTATTTAGCTCTATGTCTGATGACACCATTACATGAAACAGTTAGGGAGTTTGGTGTCTCTGTATGGTCTTCTACCCCTGCACTGCTTGTGTTCAGATTGTTTGGTATTCTATTAGGGATAAGAGAATGAATAATTTCACGAACAACTTCACAAAACAAATTTAGCTGAAAACAATATCATTTTTTTTAGAATGTGTTAAATACATGGTTTACACCATTATACAAAAGATCAATGTTTTGGTAAGTAACCATATTTTGCCGGCAAAACAGATCCTTCTTGGTTGGATATATATGGTGATTATTTTGTTTGTGTGAAGATTTAGATAAAGTGATCTGTGAGAAGCATAACAGGAAAAGGGCCTGTACACAAAGTGCCGAGAGGTGATGGCGCAAATTTGGACTGTGGGTTTATATGCCGTAGTCTGGTTTGTCTCATAAGGCAAAAAAAAAATTGTCCTCCATAACTTTTTTTGAGGGAGTGCAGTCTGGCGGATTTTTTTTTTTAAGATTTTTTTTTTCAATTATAAGTCAAAAGTTAAACCAAATTATGGCCTCTATAAAGATGCAAATAAGTCTACTGTACCAAAAAAATCTTTATACAAGTTTAAAAACAGTATTAAAATGGAAACAAAATGAAAACAACAACTTACAAAACATTTTCAAAATTCAAAATTCTCAAAGAAAAAAAACCCTTTTTTTTGGAAATCTGAAAATTAGGCGCGGTATACTTTTGTACAGTAAAAACTTTTTTCCAATTTCAAAAAATAGGGGCGGGCGGTCGAGGACAACCAAACAACTTTTTTTTTGGCCTAATCAAAGATGAAATGATGGGCATTCCATCTAGTAATGCAGGACGCAGCATGTCTGTCTGATACACTCCAGTATTTACATTAAGCCCTTTTTATAATCTTGCACTAACTTTGTCTCCAAGGTCAAGGTAATGGACACTGCCTGTATAGTATGCATTTGTTGCAGCACCCATCTAAATCTCTTGTGAAAGGATTATGTAAACCTCCTATATTTTGTAATATTTACGGTTCAGGAATGTCATACGGTACATTCTTCCCATCAAGCGGTTAGATATAAGATGTTTGCAAGTTTGGCTCAAGACTCTTGCATAGGACCTTCCACATGCTAAGAGAGACACTGAGCTTTGGTGCTATGGTTAAACAAAACCATACATCAAACCTGTGATCTTTCAATGTTTAGTTTCAGTTTTGACAAGACTTCCAGCCTTTGTACTACAGTAAACCTCAGGCTGTATGGATTCCGCATATGGCAGAATGGCTTTTCAAGACATAAATTTTGACTTATATCGGTATAAACTTCAATATAGGTAAAAACTGGAAAATGATGTTAGTTAAGAAACATGTCAACTAAATACATGAATATCACGACTAAAATGTGCAACTCTGGCTCAAGGCATAACATGAAGCAAATAGAGTTGCGGCCAAAGCAACCCATTTGGTTCCCTCTTCTTTCAAAGTTCAAAAGGAAATTACCTTAGTTTCCTCCCAGACCCAAAATAACTATGTGGTAAAGTTAGGCATAACTGACTAGCTCTTGTTCCTTATATGTTGTTCATACTATAAAGCAAATCTACAATGTGTAATTTCAGTTTTGATCAGATTATGAAGTAAACCTCAAAATTCCTGGGTGGTTTTCTGAGCCTGTTTCATGTTTTGTTGCGGTCACATTTCTAAGAAATTGGCAACTGTGTTACATAGCTATGAAGAGAAGCACACTCTTCAGTCCTAAATCCTAGTTCAGATTTTTCAACATTCGCTGGTTAAATTAATTTTTAGTTCAAGTTCACAAAAAAATCAACTACTTGTTACTGATAGTTTTTATGTTCGCTTCTAACATAATTGGGGAGAGAGTCCATTTCAAAATATGAATCAAAATTGCCAGCAGGGCTTGAATTTTGTGTGAGTCCTCTCTCACAAAGACTTACAATGTACACAAACAAAATCACAAGAGTCACAATAGATTTTAGCACACACACACAAACTTCAAAGACTTTCAAAACTATCAAGAATAATCCAGACTCAATACAGGGTGATCTTTTGATTTTAGCCTGATACAACATCAAAATCGATTTTAGACAATTTATTGTTAAAGAGGGTTTGCTTCTTGCGCTACCTACTTGATCCTTGGACTATAGCCTAGAGGAATACAGCTGAGGAACAGGAAAATGTGGGGTAACTTGCAATGACTGGTCAGTTCATTCCTAGTTTGCCTTCTTTTCCCTGCAGGGAGGGAGCCGAATTAACGAGTCATCATATCAACTGAAATTGCGAACATCAATCAGCTTTTCTTCATACATTTCTCATTAGGAGTCAAGGATAAATAAGTCCTTGGACAAATTATAGCCAAAGGGTGGAATTGCTAGCCCCAACTAGTTGCGCTATCTCTTATAACCGTTACCAACTTGTACAGAATGCCTAGTTATCTTGAATGACTGATCAGTCAGTCCGTAATTTGTTTCTTTATCCCTGGAGGGAGGTAGCCACATTAATGACTCACAATATTAACCATATCAGGAACAACTATCGGTTTGTACAGGAAGCCATGTCATGATTGCCTCCAGCTGATGTGTGTAAAAGTAAGGCAACATAGATCTATATCAGCCAGTATGCCCGTAATTACATCACAGAAAAGTACGGCAACATAGATCTATATCAGCTATTACATCATAGAACAGTATTCCAGATTCTGATATCGGCAGCATCACCTAAGCTGGTTTTCAACACTTTATAAGTACCATGACTACATCGTGACATTTACCAGCAGAACTTTCAATCTCTTAATTGTTTCTTTTGTCTTTTATTTCTTAAGCAGCAGTGAACAACTCGATTAGAAAAAAACAATTTGCAGTGGTCAACCTTATATTTATGGAAAAATCAAACATATATTTCTGTTCCTGGAATGTGTGTAGCCTAGTATCATGTCACTTACTCCAAATCAATCATTAGGCATTAAGGGTCATGGGCTCGAATCTGGTGGGCGGCATGTGTAGTGTCCTTTGACAAGATACTGACCCTCTTGACCATGTGTCAACTGGGTATCAGCATTCTTTAAAACTCGGAAGGTACAGACACTTGGAGAACGAAGTGTGGCAGTCCAAGAACCACCAAAATCACAATTATAGGAGTTTGGTCCAATTTCAAAAAGAGAAATGGGCACTCCAACCTGTGCAAATACAGATAACCAGCTTTATCTTTACCTTCTCTGTTCTAAAATGAACAAATAATGAAAATTTAGGCATAGCCCAAGTTTTAAACTTGACACACACACCCCACACATCCCCACAACAGACCTGATTCTAAACTCACACCATAACTATATGGTTCAATATGCAAGCAGAGGGCAAACTTAATTCAAAATCAGAAAACTTGAGTGTAAGTGATACATTTTAAACACTAGCAAGAATGTGAAAAAGTTAGGCTGATCTCAAAACCAACTTATCTGTTGATGCCTGACTAGTGTCATTTTAGTTCAATTATGTATTCCATTAAGGGATATTGGAATAACAGTGTAACATTGTGTTTCAATCCAAATGTCATTTCGGGCATAAAAATGGGACTGACAAGTTTTGCTGGAAACGGGTTGATAGAGGTGATACAAAATTGGTTCACTTACTAGAATTCCTACCAATTTTGATTATAACAGAAACTCCTTAGGGTTCTCATACCTACGTTGCTAAGATAACTAATCGCAAAGAGGATAAAAAATCCCTTAGAATATCATAATTTACTCCAAAATACAGACACTTCTGAGGACATCCAGCATCATTGACCAGATCACTGTGTTGTGGACAGGACACATTCAAAGTGCTATACCTGCACTAGTTTTTTCCTGGTTAAACAATCTTTTGAAATAGTTAGGCAGATATGTTGAATTTTTCAGCAGGGCCAACTTTAAGTTTAAATTGCAAGCTCTAGATTTTTAAACACATGATCATATTGTATCTGCCTTGCTTGAGAAGATGAAAGTCGTTGGGTATGTGACTTATGTGTTTGACACTTTCATATAATTTGTACTTCTTAAAGCAATACTATAAAGTGTTAAAAATGAAGCGCCCCTGTCACCCATGACTTTGAATTTTTTAAGTTTATTTTGGGTGGATATTAATACCCTCCTAATGATTTGGCTGAAATATGCTTTTTCGGTTTTGGCCATTTGAATTAAATTCGGGATCAATTAAATTCGGGATCCCGAATTTAATTCCAAATGTTTTAATAAAAAAGCATACATATATGCTTTTTATCCATTTTTCAGTGGCAAAACATTTTATGCTGTTTTTACTATAAAACATTTTTGACCAACATCTTATAGTATTGCTTTAATGTGTCAACAGCATCTGACCCTGAAGGGGGATGCAAACTGTACTTTGTGCAGCTCAGCTTTCCTTAAACAATGTCTTACCTTTAACGTCATGTCATCTGAGCAAGATGCTAACATTGTTCCTGTTGGGTCCCATTTTATGGCATTTACTTCATTCTGTAACAAGCAAAATCAGACAATAACATTTGAGTTTATTTAGAAAACAACCGATATATAAATTTCAAAGGAAATGGTCTTGGTATATCAAGGATAATACTTGGGATCTTGGAAAAAATAGGGAATATTACAAACGTAGCAGGTAAAGCCAAAATCCAAGGGATCCCCAAGGGCCCTGGCAGGGGCTAAACTGGTGTGTACAAGAAAATACAGCTACATTGTTGCTGGATTTAATTTGTGAATGCGTACTCAATGTCTTGAGCGTAAATGCGATCAAAACCACTTTGAAAATGTACGCTAGCATCAGAAACCCCTGCGAACTTGTAGTAGGGTTGCATTCACAAATTAAATCCAACTACAACAGTTGGGTTTTGAGCGTAGATCTGCAAATACAGAGAGGGCCTTTCCCAAAACAATATTTTATATATAAACATAAAATCAGGAAACTTCGTAAAAATCTGGAAACCTATTTAAATAGGGGAAATATCATCCTACTGGCAGTTCAGATATTAAAACGGACAATTTATAAAAGTGATGAATTCGCATACTGTGCCAAAGAGATAACACCAAACAGTAGTGAAAAAGAGGGGTTCAATGAACCATATGCGAAACCCTTGAAAACAGAGTGCAACAGATTTATATGACAGGGATGCCACTAATTGGTGTTCAAAAAATCTGAAATACTTCGAAAGAATGTGAGAAACCAAAATTGCCTATACCTTTGTACACGAAACAACCAATAAAAAATCTGAATTTAGGCCTAAACCAATTGAAAAATTCTGAATTCAGAATTTATTCTGAAATGTGGCATCTCTGATATGACCACTTTTACAAGTGGAAAAAATGCTGTGAATGGAAGATATGTTCATGCTCAAAGTCCAGTGTATCCCTGCTCTATCTAATGATTATTCTTTCCTTTGTGGGAGTAAGACTTCAAGACAATCTTCAATTTTCAGCCAGGATTTAACCCGAGACCTCACGTTTATTAAGTCACAAAGACTAGTTTACATTGAACCACTGGAGTAAAATAACCCTTTGGCTAAAATCTATGTTTCTTTTCACTTCTCTACCAAGAAGCATCATTTTGTAGTGACAAAAAGATGAAGTGTGCAAATGAGTACTTATTTCCTTATGAGCTGAGACTTTGATAAAAATCTAATTCTGGCCTATATTTTTTTTTTAAATCTCGGACCCACAAGGGAAAGATTTTGCACACATATCACCTTGGGAACTCAGTAGTAATATCAAGCTTTTCTCTAGGCAACTTATAATTTTCTAACACACTGCACATATGTTTTTAAACAACTTCATTCAGCTAACCATTGTTAATTTCAGCTAAATCTGTTAGGAAATAAAAGAGAGTTAATTATAACAACAACAACCACCAATCAACTTTTTCGAGAACAGATTTAATTAATACGACCTCTGAAGGATTAATCAAAATTTCAAAATAGAACGTCCAGCATATGAACCGGCCATGGAAAGAGCAGGCAGGCAAACTTCCAAACCTGGGCCGTACAAAGTAAAAAAGCAATTCATGCAAATAGTATCTAAAAAAGTACTGCCATTAGTGCTGTTGAGAGACAAACATCCAACATGTCAACAACATTATCGATAATCACAGTTTGATTTACAGGCTTGAGTTACCAGTAACAAGTGTAAGCTTAACAACAAAAATGTATGCATCATGCATAGTACAAAAAAGGGAAATTTATGAACAATTCGCAATTTGTTCATGCCTTTATTGTTAAAATACATAGGGAAACGATCGAGTCACCTCAGTTGAAACATACTTTCCACCATGCGATCGCTATTTTTAGGCCACAGGCCGAAAGTCAAAATCGTTTACTTAACTTTTTTTGATGCTGTTTGGTATCGATACTATCATTTTGTGTATCGACATGTCAATTGATAATTGATACTTCTGACAATCGATAACAGCACTAACTTCCATTATGCCCATGGATATACTAACAAAATGAACCTACAATCTTTGATAAAACTGTTGGGACACTTTTAACAGCAATGTTTAAAATGAGCCCCCTCTCCCCCGCTTCAATGTTGACAGACCCCATGGTAGCAAATTTGTTGTAGCCATCTCTCAACATTGTTTGGTGGGGAGGAAGGGCGGCCTGGGCTTAAAGAAGGGTTAAAGCCATACCTTGATTCAAAAATTATAGTGTAAACATTACATTTTTTATAAAAAAAAGTATCGTCAAAAACACCCAAGTGTCCCAACACATTTTTGCAAAGATTATAGCTTCAAGCTAGATCTATGCTGTTTGGTTAGTGTCTTTGAAGCGTCTAAAATCAAACCAAAAGCTAGCCTCATCTTGTAAGTATTAAACGTCCAATTACACTTCAATCCATTCTTACGTGACAAGGTTGTATAGGTTTGATATTGTAGATACTGCCTTTATTTAGGAAAAAGAATTGATCACCTGTTTATTTCTGCAGGAGTCTTCCAAGGTTAAAAAAAGTAACTTGCAATAATTTAAAATGCATATACTCCGTTCTTACATACTCCATGGCGCAGACTCTCTCAGACATGCTGGACCATTTCAACTTTTGAATAACAGTGAAATTTTGCCAACCAAATTAGATGTCACATGGCCTGGAGCCAAGGCTGCCGTTATTTATAGCTGGCATGTAGTCTAACCATATGTGAGAATATGCAGACTATACTCGGATCAAATTCGGCATGAAAGCTGCGGTATACAACATTCATATCAGATGATCACTGAAGACTACTGATAACGGGCAATGACATCTGCCAGTGTAACCAAATTAAAGAAATCAAAAAGGAAAATCGGTGCCTGCTGCCATTTTGTTGTTGGATGGAGCAGAGTTATTGTACCTCCCCCCCAGATTTTTTTGGAAATTGACCCCAAAGCTAGGCAGATTGCATCTTCACATCTGCATTTTGTTTCACGCTCAAACCATGTCTGTTTCCAGCAGTACCTTTTGTGCTAAGTACGTTAATTTTCCCGATTAGAAACCATTTTGAAGAGTCACTAAGTGTGGCACAGGCAGCAATCACATGCAAGAGGCTGAGGAACAGTAACTCATCCTCCATGGGCAACAATCCAAAATGGCTGCCATTCTATAGACCACTTTTGTATGTCCGTAATGCATCTTGAAAGCACCGTAAATTGGAGTTTCTACACGAGCAACCATGTTACTAAGTTCTGCGCATGACCGTCATCTACACACAAAATATGGTCGCTCACGCAGAAACTCCAGGTTTTTAAGGTACCGGTACTTTCAAATTCAAGATGTATTATGGGACATACAAAAGTGTTCTATAGGGTTTATGGGGGTTAAATCAAAATGACAACAAGCATTGATTCCCCCTTCTTTAATTTCCTCGAGTCCAACCAAAGTATAACAGTCATGCTGATAGTGTCATAAAATTGGTTCGGACAAAGACGCGCTGAAGTTGAATTCATTCTTGGATGTCAATGCAAATGGACTGGGACATTTTCCGATTAGGATGAAATGTTGATAGATCAATACTAAACGTGTCAACACAGCGCAAGATGAGGGAAGTTGACTTCCAATGCCAGCTGCTACAATCGCAAGGAAACACAACCTTTACTGGCTTATCACAACCAACATTTAACTGTCAAAGAGCCTTCACAGTCAATTCTGACACTTGTTAATTTCTTAAACCTTACCATGTCAAATGCCATATCACATAGAGGCTTCTCAAAGTATGGAAGAACCTTTTGAAATCAATCCAAAGCCATTTAATTTATTTTTCACGCCTACTACAAATACAAGTACATCTTTGTCAATCTTTTAAGTCGGATACAAGGACACCCAACTTGGCCAATCTTACAATTTGGCCGCGGCGCGGAAAAAAACCTTGTATTGTCAAAACGCCTTATCGCAATTAACAAATTTGATGCTTCTAAAAGTGTCAAAAAACCTTTGAAATCAATCCAAAGCTTAATTTCTTTTTCCCTCCCACTACAAGTACAAGAACATTTTTGACGAGGACACCCAACTTGGCCAATCTTCCAATTTGGCCATAATTCCTGAGGAAAAACCTTGATTTGTCCATGTATTATCGCAATGGACAACATTGCAACTTCTCAATGTGTTAATAACTTTCAATGCTCTTATTTTTTCTATCTCTATAGTACAACTTGTATAACTTACACTATAACAGATTTTCAAATTTAGCCAAGACTAAAAATAAAAAAAAACCTATTAATTTGCTAAGTACGTTAATTGAATTTGGTCAATTTTTTTTCAACTCAACAGGTCTTTCAATTTGGCTACGACTCAACAACCTTAGCTTCTAGGATGGAACATTGTCACAACCAATTATTTCTCAGATTCTTCAAGTACATTGTGTGTTTTTGTCAATCTTTTGATAAAAGGACATGTATCAAACTCAACAGGTCTTCGAATTTGGCTTGAAAGTCTTCAAACCATGCAGGGGAGAATATTGACTTCACATCAAGACAAACCTGCAGAATAGATAGAAATACGCATCAAATCAAACCTGCAGAAAAGATAAAAATACACTGCTTGTGCGAAAACATCCAAAGCTTAATCTTTTTCCCCACTATATGAACTTTTTTTATCAAAGTTAAGCCTCTTGCAAGAGTACCTAATTTGGCAGACCTTCTGAACTTGGCAGAGACTCAAAGTCCCTAGCGGGAAGGAACATTGACTACTCATCAAGGCAAGCCTACGGAGAAGATTGAAATATGCTGCTTGTGTGATGTCACTCTACTTATTATTCATAATTGATTTTGACAGTTGAAATTTAAAAAGAGTGGTGCTTAAAGATAGCACAAATTCATATCGAAGAAGCACATAAGTGTCTAAAAATTCAGTCCATATAATTAGTCCGGACTAGCAGGTGGAGTTGTTGCATTAATTATGTATCTTTTGTATACTATTTTGCAATGCAATTTGTTTAGCTGTATTTCAAAAAATTCACCCCCCCCCCTTTTTTTCATCATGTTTCATTCGCCATAATACTGTGCATCCCTATAAATTAAAAATTCTATGGTATGGTCTTGCTGCAATTTGTTTAGCTGTATTTCAAAAAATTCAACCCCCCTTTTCATCATGTTGCATCGCTATAAATTTAAAATTCTATGCTGCTGTCTTGATATCACATGTGTACTTGCATTGCAACACTACACATACCTCAGGATACCATTTACATTACGTTTTGACAATACACAATACCGATGGAACGTCTGGGTTGACCGGTAATTTGAAAAGATGGTAAAGTAACAAACAAACTGAAACTAGAATTTCCACTCATTTTTTGTCAAAAACTGGTCAAAACAGTTATAAAAAATGATAATAATGACAGTTGTTAATGACAACAATAAATTTACATCTTTCCATAATGATTTAAATTGTCTGAAAATGTTCAAAACTCCTTACATGTATTTTTATTCAGGAGCTACGCTCACCATATAAGTGTCTTGGTCCAAAAACAGACACCTCCGTTAGGCCTAACCTCCGCAAAGTCATCTTAATAAGATTTTACTTTTGGAAACTTCTTTTTCCGTTTTGAGGGTTGCTTGCTACAGATATCGTTTAAGATCGTTCAGTTTTAAATGTATTTAGGAATAATGACAGATCAAGTCAAACAGAACTTAAAAGTACATTCCGTCAGAAGTTTTGAGCCAGTACAGAAATATTAATTTATTTTGAAGACATTTCCGCTGCAGTGCTACAAATGCTAAATCCTGCCCAGGTCAATTGAGAATTTCCTCATTTAGACAGGATGTTTTAAACTACATCCATTAACACATAGTTTAACTATCAGAGTACATTCACAAAGTTTGGACGGATAAAGATCCCCCTTGAGAATAATCACAGTATCCATCATTTTTTGCTGAAATTTTTTAAAGGCATATATATTCAAATTCATGATTTGCTGTTGAAAAAATGACCTTTAACCCTAATAATATCCGGTATTTATATATGCGCTATTCACCGTAGTATCATTGCGCTTGACTTTATTATTACACTATCACATCATTTCACTTCAACTAGATTGCAATCTTAAGATGTTGACCTATCGGAACTTATAGATCCTAATATTACTCTAACAGCTCCCCAACTCACTTGGGTCGACAAAGCAATCTTGCCCAAGGACACAACCCGTTGGTCGTAGCGGGGCTCGAACTTGCGATCTCATGATATGCAAAACTCCCAAAATCCGAATACGTCATAGACCGGAGTAAGTTATGTCAAAGTCTTCATGTATGTTTTCAAAGTTACAATGCAATTGCACCAGCTTATCTCAACCAGTACATATATCCATTCATGTTGCTCCCAGAGAAGGTCTCCGCTCTGCTCAAGACATCCTTTGTTTGGATGTTCCAGTAACACGGTTGAAAAACGCCGATTGCACATTCAGCTCATTCGGATCTTTAAAAAATTGCCTTTTGACATCAGAAGTTCTGCTAGTATCACAATCTTCAAAAAGCAGCTCAAAACTCATTTGTTTATAAAATTGTTTATAATCTTTTTCTTTGTTTTGATCAGTTTGCATTATATTGTTAAAGCACTGTGATCATTTCTGGAATGGCAAATGTCATTTATTATTATTATGAAATTGCTGCCATCACAGCGCATGCTTGTTGGCTTGGCATAGTGATATGGAGATTGGGGTGCAAGGGGTACCGGGTTCGAACAAAGGTGAAAACCCGCAGCTTTTTAAAAGAGTTTTAAAAAAATGGTGAAGGAAGTTAGGCTTATACTCTTGTCACATAAACCTGCGGGAAGGTTTACGATGTGTTTACAGTGTCATTCAGCGGACACTGACCGGACATCTGAAATGCATCGAAGCCTTTGAACCTAACATGTATAATTAGCCTTTTATATCTGTTATTTCTCCATGGTAAAGAAGCCCTAGTTGGGGGACATGAAGACCCGGTACTGATACCCAAGGAGCCTTCATCACATTCTATCATAATAATGTCAAAGTAAAGTAGGCCTAGTGAGGGCTAATGAAGGAAGAGCTCTTGTCTCCGAGGGCAGCATCATTGCTGTCTATCACAACGATGTCTATTATGTATCAAAATAGAGATGCGACGAGGATTATTCAGGAAATAGGTAATATGTGCCATGGTGTTAATCTTATGATCATACTAAGGACACCAAACAGTCCCAATTGTCATACAGAAAAAGCTTCCAAAGGGTCAATGGCCTTGGTGTGTTCCAGGTAGGCCTCTTGCTGGTCAGTCAACCCTGCCTATCCTGCAAATATCTCGTATTAAGATAGCTCTACTATTCCTGTTGACAATTAGCAATGTATTATGTCACTGAAGCCAATCATTCTAAAAATGGCACGGATATAAGCTGAATGCGAAATCAGATTGATTGAAATAGATTGCTTTCTTGGAGACCCGGCTGGTGACAGAAACCAGTTACAGTTCATTTGCAATATGTAGTTATGGTTGTGAAAAACGTAATGACGTTTTAGTTATCACATTTCCTTCTCTTCGGCTGATCACAGATGACTGTTAAGCAAGTGGCAGTTGAAAGGGGAAATCAAATGGATAGATTTGAATAAAACAAGAAAAGACATGACACTTTGCACATTTGTTTGTTGTCTCACTTGTAGAACGGTTCGAGAATGAATATGTTTGAATATAACCATATCTTTGCCATATCATATGAAGGGGGAAAAATCAGAGCATTTATTTTCCTCACAAGTTTTTTTATTTATAACATAGGCCTACGGTTAAAGCCAGGCTAATCCAAATAACGCATATGCATTGAATTCAAGAGACGCCTCCATGGTGAGAAAGGCAGAATATTGGGAAGAATTTATGATTTAAGATGCAGGTAAATTTTAAAAACAGATGCGCTCGGTGAAAAACCTGCAAGGACGAGTATGGATTGACAACTACATACAACCTACGTCAGGAATAGAACCCAGGCTGCATTGGTGAAATGCGAGGGAAGAAACGCTGCACCAACATGTCCCGCCATTATTTCCAAAGTTGACAATTTTTGAAAGTGACACATCCTGTCCAAATCTATATTGATTCAGGATCTGTACATATTTTCCTACATTTAGCATAGTTGCGATTTTTATTCTCAAATAGCCTGGTCTTGGATACACATCATACACTTGATCATTTTAAGAAGTTTCAACATTTGTCAACTTTGTAGGGAGACTTGTAGCGGGTAGTTACGACATATGTCATCAAATTATTCGATTATGATTAAAATAAATCCATCAATCATTTGAGGTAGCTTAACCAGGAGGTAGGTTATTCAAAATTTCTGTCAAACGACAGGAGGTTGATTTTTTTAAATAACCAATCACAAGCACATGTAAACATAAGGCCTAAAAAAAAATTGTTTGATTGGCATAACCCGACCGACCCTATTTTTACCACCGGCCTTAGATATTTTTATTTTTTTGAGCATGGTAAAATACTTCCAAATCCAAAATTTGATGGGAATCGATTTATGGGGCCCTGAGATATGGCTTGCAGGACATTCAAAATGACAAACAAAGATGTGCTACAGAAAAAGTGAAGATGTTTTTGTATATGTGTCGTATATTTTGTGTTCTTGTATGTGAAATGTAGACTTTAAAAAAAAAATTAAAAAAAAAATTCCGACCTAACTACCCTATTTTTTTTCTATGTTACGCCAATCAAAAAAAAAAATTAGACCTAAGCTTTATGGTTTCATGGAACTTTAAGATATTCCCTAACCCTTCTGCAGGTGATTTGTGCAAAGTCATGTGAAGAATTCATATGATATATTCACGGAAAGTTTTAAAACGGGCACCTGGTACGATCATTTAAAAATAGACAAACAAACATATTAACATTTCCTGTTAAACTTTTGTGTTTAAACAAACTTAACAATGGTATGAATCTTGAATAGCTTGCCAAAGTTATGGAAGTAGTGCACCATAATGTTGGGAAATGCAGTAATTGTGCAATGGAGCTGTTTTGACAATTTCGGATAAGATTCAAGGAGAACAATATTTGCAGACCACTGTTTTAGAAGTCAAGAAAAACCAGTATCAAAACATGGACAAATTTCCTACAAAAGAAATCTGCAGGGTGCGTACGCTAAGAGCGTGTGCGACTAAAATAAGTCTTTTATACTATGCAAGGTGATACTCCACACATTTATTGCATTCAGAATTCAGAAGTTCATGATTTGCAGAAAATTTAATAATAGGAGACCAGCCCTGACATACAATGGATATCAAATGAGATACAGGACTTGCGAGTACTCGAAATGACAGAAAACTCTGGAGGACCACCACCATAAGTAGACCATACAAAAATAAATACATTTATAAAGCAATACTAATTATGATTAAGACATGTGTCATTAAATGAATCAGTTTCATAGTTCTTAAAAGCTAGTCATAAATATAAACATATTCCTGTCAAAAATGACTGTTTTATAATGGAACTTAGCATTGCCTAAACATCTGAATTGTTATTTATTTTGAATAATTGTAATATTGTCAAATAAATCAATTTTTAAAGAGCGTTTTAAAATCTGACAGTTGGGATTTATTGGAAAATAGCCATACAAACGTGAACACTTTTTCCTGTTAATAAATACTTGACCATTTTTTATTAACTCTGACCTTCCGAAGGAAAAGATTTGTCACTCCGGAGAAAGAGGTAGTTATTGATTAAGAGATATGTCATCACATGATTATATTTATTGTTTTGAAATCCAACTGTGGTCTCAAATGGCCCGTTAATCCTATCATAAAACATTTGACTATAAAACCATTTGAAGCACTTGACATTGTTAATCTTGTGAAAACGTGACTAAACTGTAGACTGTAAAAGTGAATACTTTCGCGCATGGAAATTTTCTTGTACGACTAATTTTCAATCATTTTGCACGTTTTAATGTTCACTCTCATTATTTTTTAAACATGTGGCGGTTTATAGATACCATTTTACATTAAGTTTCGTGCTAGACAAATTGAGCATGAAAACAGGAAAATAAATGTAGCGCAAAAATACCACTTATACAGTATGTTTTGTTTTTGATTTGTTAGTGTTTTTTTAATGTATGATGTAAGTTGAGTAAGTTATTAACAAAGATATTTGTCATCGATATCACAAGGAAGTCACTCAAATTCCTGGATAATTTGTAAATCAGACAGGTGGCCTATGCCAACTTATATGAAATTCAGTGCCTTTCCTTCTTTAACTTGATCATTGCGGTAGCTTAAGAATTATTCATTCTGAGCCATTGTAATGAAGTTTCAAAACCAATTTGTGACATTTGATGATTAATTTTTGAGAGTAGGAGTGGGTTATCAACTTGATCATTGTGCTGGCTTTAGAATTATTCATTCTGAGCCATTGTAATGAAGTTTCAAAACCAATTTGTGATATTTGATGATTAATTTTTGAGAGTAGGAGTGGGTTTATCCTAGGCTTTCCTGCTGCCACGGCTTGCACCCAATGGTTGGTTGAAAACTATTCAGAATAATCCACAAATCTCAAATTGTGGGGGATTTTGAGTCCTCGGAACGAATGCAAATTGCTTTGGATTGAGACGTTTGTCGTCACCTCATTGGTCAAGTTTAGTCCAAAGTGGCAAGTGTCAATTTACAAGACTTGGCTGTGCAACATTCACTTCATATCCTATAATATGAAAAAGTCATCAACAGGTTTAAAAGGATTTTTGTGTGCAATGAAAATTAAGATATTTACAATGGAAAGTAGGCATAAAAGCACTGAAAAAATGGGTAAATTATTTTTTTTTAAAGTCGTTATCGTAATAGCCTTCTAAGTGAATATCATTTCCGATGCAATGTAAAAAGATAAAATGATGACTATACTTCACTAAAAATGTTGAAAAATACCAAGGTATTTTTATAAGGCATTCGGGATATGCCGCAATCATGCGTCACTCATGGAGTAGAGTTATTAACCTCCGGATATATTCACAGTTTGTACCGATATCTAGGCAGATCGCGTAAATCATCACATGACGCATATACAGCGTGTGCATTTTGTTTCATGCGCAAACTGTGTCTGCGTTTCAACAAGCATGTATTGCGACTTGCTTTAATCAAAGTACGCCAATTTTCCCACTAATCCGTTGCGAAGACTCTCAAAGTGCGAGGTACAATAACTCACCCTCCATGAGCGACAATCCAAGATGGCTGCCTGTCATAGGATTTATACGGCGGTGAAATCAAAATGACGGGAAGTACTAATTCCCCTTTTTAAATTCCTTGCTAAATGCAGGGTTCCCAGCACTTTTAAGAAAACAAGTTTCCCTTGGTTTTCCCCAATTTTTACCTAATAAAGTCTCAAAATTTCATAATAATCAATTTTACTTTAAAAAAATGCAAAAAAGGTTACTTTTGAACCAAGAAGTATGGAGACCTGACACACCAGTGAAAATAAGTTCCAACTAAAACTTCCCTGATTTGAGGCATGTTTATGAAATTCCCTGATTTTTCCGACTGGAAAAAAGGAAAATAATTATCCCAAATTTCCCTGATGGGTTGAAAGTCCTGAAATAGGCAGGAATTGTGAGGCTTTTCTCCATCCTCAAATAAACAATCCCACACATGTACGAGGCACGCTGCGTTTCTTGCAGTTGTGCCGTCTTCAGCTACTCACACAATTATATCAATTCACATGTGAAATAGCCCACCTATTTGGTGTTGATCAAAGTATGACATTTAGAAAACCAAATATACCAGGGATAAAGCAAAGCCACTTCTGGGATGGAACAAGAAAAAACATTTTTAACACAACATTCTAAAATTTCCTTATTAATGGGCATATGAGATTAACATGCAAACTTTGTTGGAGGCCACGTACACAACACAGGTATGACTAGGACATTTGCATTTTGCAGTTTCATGGCGTTTGAGGCAAGATTTGCGAGGCATCTGTCAATCTATGACATATCTAATTGGGTTCACATGGTGTGCTAACTAGTGTGATGTTGACAGCTTCTAAAGCAGGTAGGCATGAATGATGCTTCCTTAACCCTTGTCCTCTGAGCTATTTTTGTAACACGTCCTCCGTACCCCCCCCCCTAATATTTTGGAACGGAACCCCCTATGAACTTGGTTTTGCTATAAATAGATAGGTATGATCCTCCCCTATCCAATGATACCAAGATCACCAAAATCGGCCAAGGCATTACGTAGTTATGACGGTCATAAATTACTTTCGGATTAGAAAATCAACCAAATTGCATTATGGCAAAAATGGTCACCAAAATCAAAATTTTGCTATAAAAGTCCTAAATAACAGATTTTCATCGGTTTTTTTTGCTAATTAAGAAGGGAAATGATGATTCTAACATGTCTTGTAAGTTTGAGTCTTATAGCATGCAGACATTTTTCAAAATAAAGCCTTGAAAATTTCCTGGATTTCAACCCCCCCCCCCCTACACCCCAACTTTGACGGCCTACCCTAGCTAACCCCACCTTAGGTGGTACCCCCTAGTTTTTTCATCAAAATGACCGCAAAGGATGTAAAAGAGATTAACCAAATGCCTGTGGCTGGTTGCTTTTGCATTTTTATGAATCGGGGAAAAAACCTTAGGGGGGTGCAACAACCCGTCCCCCCGCCCCCGGTTTACCTGTGTTTTCCTATGTAACAATATGCTGATTGTTCATATATGTGACCGTCCATCCCAAACCAGCCGTAAATGCCACCTCTTTGTCAATTTCACTTTTTTAATTATTTGCAAAGACCATGCTTCAAGGATTAAAATGACACCTTCATGAACTTCACACGATTTCCAGAGGTCAAGTTAAGGTCCGTCAAAGGTTGCCAGGGAGTCAAACGTATAACTGAGATAGACACGTTCAAAATCAGTAAGCCGTATATTTTCTGTTGATTGTCTTAAAAATATGCAGATTTATTTCACATTTCCTATCATTTTCTTCAAATGAAACTTTGCTCGTATATTGTAGTAAGCACAAGGATTGCGAATTTGTCAAAAAATCCATTTCGGCAAATTACGACCTTGACATGTACTTTCACCTGTAGCGCAAAATGAAGTTTCTGGCATTTACGGCTCATACGGGCTGGACAGCCACATATTTGCTAAAAACTGTGTACTTACTGTATGTCCTTTGAATGTTTTTACAGGTACATCAAGGTCTAACCTACACACATGGATACATTGGTCTGTTGAACACGATGCAAAACACTGGTTGGATTGCCAGTCTACATCTAATGCTGGAGCTGAAATCAAACAACAAATTGTAGACAAAGTTTGGAAAAATGGAAACTAAATTGTCAATTATAATGTCAATAAAAAGCCAGAAATAAGGTCAATTTATAGTCGGTATTCGGTCTCCAAACAAAATTTTGCTTCCTAACATTTTATGACATCAAACTATAGGCGACAATGGGTGTTGTTGGTTTTAGACACCTTTCTTGACTTCCAAGCTATTTCACATGCTGTTTTGGGTTACATATCGACTTTGGGTTTAGACACCATTATGGGTATCAATTTTGTAGAAACCTTTCGCTTGTTGAGACCTATGGCCGGCCACAGTTTGATGTTACAACAAAATGTTTCGCAGCGAAAATTTTGTTTGGAGGCCAACTATAAATTGACCCGTACACAAAACACCAGTACCAATGTCAAGTATGTGTTGGGAAATGAGCAAACCATAAGCTCGGATCTCCAAAATTTAATATCTTTTTATGGTGCAGCTGAGAGAAGGGTAGCTTATGTTTTTGAACAATTCTTGTTTGTGTACAATCATAAAGAAACAAACCATTTCAATCTTTAAAACCATGGCAGTCCAGCCATTTGCTGAAAATGTTTGTCATTAAGGCCCCAAAATAAAATCAAAAACATTCACAATCAGTCAAATGTTTTTCTCATTCAAATAAATGTTTATGAACCTTCTATTTTTAGTCTACAAAAATCCTTGGAAATTCAAAATATTTTAAATACCATATAAAATTATGAACTCAAGAAGATTTTGTTGTCACACTGGTTTAGCAAATTGAATTGTTTCGTTAATTCTTTTGCTTTGAATCAGTATTGGAAGAGCCATTTAACATGCTTTAACTTGTCAAAATCTACTTGTTAGAATACAGTTGCCACGGAAACGGCTAGGTTTGTTCTAGTAAACTGTCGCAATGAATCCGTATTAATGCATTGTCACAACTACGTAAGGGGAGATCGCTACGATCCATAAGACATGTTTCCTGGGCTGTCAAGATCGGTTAGACCTGCTGTCATAAATGGTAGGGTTGACAAAGTACACATCAGCCCTGCCAATAGGCCTTGTGGTTAGGCTGGATTTGTAAGTGGGCCAGGGTGAGCAAGTGAGAGCTTATTTTAGAATCCAGTTTGCTTTCACCTGTCTCACAGTGCTAGCCTGAGTTAGTGGGTTTTATATTGTTATAGCTAGGCTATTTCTTGTGCAGGTGCTATTCACTGAAAATGTATGGATATTGGTAACCATACTTATTTCATGAAATGCCTGTGCTCCAATTAAAGGAGCATGGTCCAATTGATTCAACTTTTTTTTCACACTTTTTGAGATTTTGGTACCAAAATATTGCTCATATTTTGCTCATAACCCATGTGAAATTTCACGGCTGAGGTATGTTTTTTTTTTTAGATACATATGAAAATGTGTCTAATTATGGTAACCATAATTAATTTTACACAGTAATGTATAGGAAGCTCTGAAATACAAAACTGCCCATAAAATCAAAACGGTTTGGCTGATTCAGCCGAGACTTGAAACTTAAACCTCTTTAGTGGTCATCTTTCACATGACATCGAAACTAAATTTTGAAAAATTGGACCATGCTCCTTTAAGGCCACCATCAAGAAATGCAATTTTATCAAGTTACACAATTCCAAAAATAGGGAAGCAGCAAATGTCCATGCAAGATGATTTTCCTTCTCAGCAACAAATTGGGGATGCCAGATTGATAACTTTCCCTCTTGGTATTAGGAATTCTGAATCACTTTCATTATCAGAAACAGTCACTATAAATAATAATGAAGTCAAAGAGTATCTAACACTTTAGTTTTCGAATAAGACCCAATGAACTTTAAAACAAACCAGTTTATTAAGATAAGTAGACATCCATAAATTGCAAATCTGGACCCTTTAAAAGCAAACAGTCAGTGGGAACTCTGTTTGGCTCTCTGTTTGAAAAGTTGATAACATTCTGCATATGTGGACATAAAGCACCAATCAATGTTTTTCATTTCTAAAGTATTTTCATACAGAGGAAGAGGGTTCAATGGAAAAATATGTTACTATTAGTAATACACACCAATTCCAACAAGTTAACAAGAAAATAACCGTTCTGTTTTCATCTTTTCTGCTGACAGACGATAGTCTGATCATGATTCAAATATGAACAAATTTTGCACCACTGTGCATAAACGACAAATGCACGATAGGCCTCGGACAAACTTCATGTATAATGACTTTTTGAAACAACAAACCTCTTTTTGCTGGTCAACGACAATTCAAAACGACAAGTTGACAAGGCTCTGCCATTCTTTCAGCTCTATACTCTGACCATCAATTACCGACTTAAATTTTATAACCGTGTTTCCAGAAAAGTGGAAATTGGACATAACCTTGGGGCTTTCCTGTCATCGGGTAATAAACTTGGTGTCAAGGGCAGATTGAGTGTCCATGAGAAATGGTTAAGGGGACAGGTATATAGCCTGTATCCACTGTTATTTAACATACTTTGCGAAGGGATCTGGTTCGATTCTTCAATTAAAATCAGCAAAAAATTTGACTGCGTTCACTCTCGTGATCAGAATTCCAAATAAGGAGAGAAAGCAAGATGGCGGCATGAAGAGCGTGTCACTTTCCAAATGGCTCTATCACTTCCCAATCTTATGTATTCCCTGTTACTGGTTTATAAATAACTACAGTACACCTGCTGTTCAATCTGTAAGTGAACTCAAAGCCCTCTATGCCAGTTTCACACTTGTCTAGCAGTCTGAAAATCCAAACTGGACTTTATGGCTCCAGTATGACTGGGTCACATTGATAAGTTGGCACAGTAGTACAAAGCATGGCTTCTAAAATGACATTGTTTCACAGTTACAGGAACAGGTTCTCCTACAATGGCCCGATATCAATAGACCTTTTGGCTCCCGTGAGACTAGGTCTCCTTGATGCATTAGTACAAAACCCATAACCATACATCTATAATGCTACATTGTTTTCAAACCTGCAATTCCCCGTCAAAATATCCCAATTTAGTTGACAGTTGAAATTAAAGCCTGTAAGAAGTTTCAAAGCAATCCAAGTAGGACTGTCTGGCTCCAGTGGGACTAGGTCTCCTTGACATAGTAGTATGAAACCCTACTTCCATAATGACATTGTTTCCATTACTTTTAAAGTCCAAGTCAATAGTATAGCATAAGTACTCTATTTGAGGTCAAGACCTATTTATAAAGAGAGGCAGCTGATCTAGACATCCCCCACCCATAGCAAGCTAACAAGTGTCATATTTCAATACAAATGTGTCAAGAGAAACCAAACAATGGCTCCAGTGGGCCGTAATCTACCATGCTTCTGAACTTGGCCTAAATTAACTGCCTCTATTTAAAACTAAGCCTTGACCTCCTCCACCTTTTTTTGAAATACAGCTATAACCACTCATCTCTTCTGACCAGCGTCACACTTCCATTCACATGGCGTCAAAAGAAACCAAACAATGGCTCCAGAGGGACTACAGCTCTTTCAGCAATGTACCATGCTTCTGAACTTGGCCTAAATTAACGGCCTCTACTTATAGCTATGCCTTTGGCTCCTCTACCCCCAATTTAATTGAGATCTAAGGAACTGTCTCTGAGTAGCTCCACACTTCAAGAAAACCTGTTAAAGGTAAGCTAACAATGGCTCCAGTAGGACTACAACTCCTGCGGCAATCTACCATGCTTCTGAACTTGGCCTTTATTAGATCTGAGGTCTCCATTTATAACAAACCTTGACCGAAGGTTCCCTGGAGGATATATGGGCATTTATACTTGATTAATCTATTTGTCGCAGGTCAGTTGCAAAATGGTCTTAGCACTGACAATCCAAGCTCCTTTGCAGGGTAAAATACCTGACAATGACGTTTTTTGTTGCTTCCAACATCCATGCACAAGACTGCGATGCAAAACCAACACAATATGTAGGCTATTACAACTACCCTTCGAATGGGTGATCTCCCTGCACTAAGCATTGTTCCAATATATCTCTGACATGAAAATTCAGAGCCCTGCGTAACACAATTGCATGTGCATTTTGCGCAGTACAAAACACTTTTCAGATTCCAATGTGACAGTATGTGAATCACTTATTGGAAATGGATGTTGTGTATTATTATACCTCATAAATATTTATTGGTAAACCATGTAATACAATAATTGATCAGTTATACCTGATGTGCATGACAGTATTTTGCCTACTACCCCCAAGTGCACATAATGCCCACTCAAGGAAAAAACTGAAAAACTATTGCACCCCGGAACCATATCACTTAGAAATTCATAGTGTCACCGAGAAGAAATGACATTTTTCTTTTCTTTCTTTTTTTTTTTTTTTTGGGGGGGGGGGGTTAATGTATTAACACCACATTCAGTGAAATATTTATGAGGTATAGTAAAACAAATACAACATGGTCTATTCCTGATCCATCAGTGTTGGATGCATGTGACTACTTCCCTCCGCTTCGCATTGGGAACTAGTCACACACTTCCAACAACCTCGGTATCAGTATTTTCCACTACTTCCCTCTATACCATATATATTATAATTGTATACTACCTGATGTCCTCTTTTTGTCACTGTTACAACTTATAGATATGTGGCGGTTGTTTTGAGATTGTCAATTTTGAGCCCAAAATTTATTTGAAACAAGAGGGCCTATAGCTGCCCCAATCCCTCCTCCCCCTCCCCCACCTCATCCCCATCCCCTGGGGTTTAGCCTATACACTCACCTTTGTGGAAGGGAAATTGTTGCTTGCATTATGCTTGCATTATTGAAACAATAATAGTATAGGGCCTACAACTGCCTCAATCCCCCTCACCCCATCCCCATCGGTTTAGCCTATACACCACTCACCCATCCCCATTCCCTGGGGTTTAGCCTATACACCACTTACCCATCCCCATCCCCCGGGGTTTAGCCTATACACCACTCACCCATCCCCATCCCCTAGCCTATACACCACTCACCCATCCCCATCCCCTGGGGTTTAGCCTATACACCACTCACCCATCCCCATCCCCCGGGGTTTAGCCTATACACCACTCACCCATCCCCATCCCCCGGGGTTTAGCCTATACACCACTCACCTTTGTGGAAGGGAAATTGTTGCTTGCATTATTGGAACAATAATAATATAGGGCCTACAACTGCCTCAATCCCCCTCCCCCACCCCATCCCCATCCCCTGGGGTTTAGCCTATACACCACTCACCCATCCCCTGGGGTTTAGCCTATACACCACTCACCCATCCCCATCCCCCAGGTTAGCCTATACAGTGTATAGTATACACCACTCACCTTTGTGGAAGGGAAATTGTTGCTTGCACTCTCCTGACTGTGCATCCCAAATTATTGTCGTCTTATCGACCCCTGCGCTTAGTATATAGTTGCCCCGCTTATTCCATTTTAATGCAAATATGGGACCTTTATGTTGCCCGAGTGTGCTGACTAACCGACCCTCCGTCGACCATATTCTGGCGTAGCCGTCGTATGAACCAGTTGCTAATAATGAACCATCACACTGAAAAAACAAAGTATAAGTTAACAATTAACAAATGAACTAGTAACACAATATACCACATATAAATTATAGGTTAATAAATGCGTATTTCATACGCGAGTGAAATGAGACAAAATCAATGCACGCGCGGTCAATTTTGATGCGTCCAATTCACGGAAGTGCATTGATTTTGTCTCATTTTACAAGCATTATGGAATGCAAATTCATTAATCTAATTTATACATGAAAGAAAAATAATATTGTATCTTTTGTGAAAATAAATAAGGCCTTTAATATGACCATCAAAATCCAAAAACTTCTCTAAACTAAATAAATAATCACCGGACAAAAACAATGAAACGCAATTATATGCCCGTCACGCAAACTGGAACGCAACAAGCGCAGTGCATTGTGAAGATCTACTGCACTCTGCGTACTTTACATTCTTGCTTTCTGATTGGCTAGGTGATTGTTGCGATTTTTATGTCTTAAGAGACGTTAAATTGTGCTGCATGGATGACACCTGTCATTACCATCATATAGAAATGTAATGGTGTCGTCAGCAATGGGCTCATATTGGGGATATTCCGGTCCTGGAAAAAAAGCTTTCGTACAGATTCACTTGCGTTAGGTAGACCACGGCCGCAAGTGCCACTTTACACGAATGGTACGCAAAACAGTACGCAAACATTAGTGCGCATTTAAATTTTCAATGTTAACATATTACTATAAGATGCATGCACCATCCATAAAGATCAGAACACCCCAACTTCGATCTCCATGCCAGAATTCAAGTGGTGCGGAGTCTGGAATCTTAACTTTATATCCATGATCATAACTTACAATCTGCCATCACAGATCACATATCCATGGTTCAGGGTTTTCAGTCTTGTTTGTCTATAATCATATCTGGTCTGAATCTCAAGAAAATCTCACGTTTGCTGCAAGAGAGCTTATAGATAATTGGGAGCAAGATCTGAGGAACTGTACAAGTTCTGAGACCACAATGCAACTGAAAATCCTATTATTGATTGAAAAATGACAAAAATGACAGACTCCCGACATCTTCACCAGCGAAATAAGCAGAGGAGGGTGGCTGTGGCAACTGTTACTAGTTGTCAGACGGTATCATAGGCTAGCCGATCCCCCCGTATGCGTCATGTCCTATACCGCCTCTAGCATAAAGCCGTTGAGATTCGTGGAAAAATACAACTTCCGGGATGGTCACTAAAATTAGTGGTGGGCTATACAGTTTGAAAAAAATGTCAATGTTTCAGATCACAGAGAGTACCAGCTCTATAGATGCAGCTTGAGCTCCTGAACAATTTGATACCTTTTCAAAGAAATCGGTCAAAAATTGAGTTGGTGCCGGCCAAAAAACGATTTGGGGCAAAAAGTTCGTTGACCCCACCCATTTTCATCAAACTTGTATATCTCTGCTTCTGCATAAGCTAGTTTTGTGATTTTGGTGTCTAAATATGTGTAAATGAGCTCAAGAAATTCATTTCTGCAAGTTAGATGAAAATCGAACATTTCGTTTTCGTAAAAATGGGCTTTTGGGGTCAAAATTGAGCATGAGGGCGCTTTTCCAAAAATTGGGCAAATCTTATGCAATTTGATATTTTTTACGTTTGTGGATGCAAGATATTCACAAGCTTGATGTCCTCAAGAAATTTAAGCACTTTATCATCATTAGTTTGGCCGTGGCATTCGATTGAATACTGTTGAAACGCTCCTATTCAAATGCATGGGGGTCAACGCACTTTTTCCTTGTACAACTCAATGGGGGCATACAAGTGAATATTCAAACGATCATTACACGCAAAATATCGCTCAAAATATGCTCAAATTTCTCAAGCAAGTCATGCTAATAAATATCTTGCATCTACAAACTTAAAAAATGACAAATTGCGTAAGACGTGCATAATATTTGGAAAGGCGCCCTCACCCCCAATTTTGACCAAAAAAGCCCATTTTTACGAAAACGCAATGTTAGATTTTCACCTAACTTGCAGAAATGACTTTCTTTAGCTCATTTACACATATTTAGACACCAAAATCACTAAACTAGCTCATGCAGAAGCAGAGATATATAAGTTTGATGAAAATGGGTGGGGGTCAACGACCTTTTTGCCCCAAATCGTTTTTTGGCCGGCACCAACTCAATTTTTGACGGATTTCTTTGAAAAAGGTATCAAATTGTTCAGGAGCTCAAGCTGCATTCATAGAGCTAGTACTCTCTGTGATCTGAAACATCACCACTGTATAGCCCACCACTACTAAAATTATTTTCCTAATCGGGAAAAAAATAAGATAACATCTATAAAAAGAAGGTTCACGCGTGAACACCAGCGGATTTGGAATAACATAATTATGTTGGTTACTATAAGAACACTTTTGTAATTTTTTGAGGAAAGGTAAAAATATGATTTTTATAATATTTTCTTTAATACGTGACACAGCTTGACCACATAGAAATACACGTAAAACATATCCTAAATTTGCATTTTAGAAATCCCTCGTCCCTAAATCTAGTGGATGCTATTAATTGTGTCCTAAGCCGCCTGGAAATAAGAGAAACAATTTGGAGTGGGAACCTTTCAACCTGACCACAGGTCTTATTTTCTTAATCACAAACCATATGCAATGTACAACAGGAATTTGCTTTATGAAGTAAAACACAAGTGGGTAAAGCAGTGGATACTGACACTTGTATTTAAAACATCATTACGGGTGTAAAAACCTAGCTACTTGATCTGGCCCAGTCTAGCATAATTTTTGACCAATTAAAACGTCATTAAGAGGGTCAACACCTTTAGTTGTAAGTAATAGTTGCTTGATTTGGCCCTGTCTGGTTTAATTTTTAACAATTAAAACATCATTAAGGGCTTCAAAAATTTAAGTTCTAAGTTACTTGATCTGGCACTGCCTAGCATAATTGTTGATAAATTTGGAACCTACAAGCCTACAAAATCTTTTCTACATGTATATACATGAATGCAGAATTTGAAACACTGACTTTGAGCCAAACTGAACTCTAGACAGGCAACCAATTGACAAATTAATCTGTAAACACTGATGATTTAATTTCCTTCACCTTCCTATATTGACGTGACGTTAACTTTGGCATAAGTGCATAACAGAAACCTGATGAATAATAAGACCTTTATGATACCTTGGAATTTAGGCCTGGGGATCAAGTCAGCCTATTTAGTAAACCTCCCAACCACATGAATTCATGTGATCCAGGTTCAGAATTTTATAAGACGTAGAGCCCTAGAATCCAGTCAGATTCTTGAAAAAGAAATCTGCGATATATCTTTAGTCTCAGCACCCAGAGTTGATTTTGGCAGGAAATGAGTAGCCAATACCCCCAATTTGAGCTCCTGTAGCTGACGACGCCATTACACTGACCGGAATAATAAGAACAGGACCTCCACTCTAAATCTATAATTAGCAGACATATTTCTATGTAGCAACCTGTAATGAGACAGAGTGTACCCCATAACCAGGAGTCCCGGTCTAATTGAACTACACGGAATAAGTCGCAATCAATGATTTATTGATCGCAAATGTACAAGTACGTTCTACACAATTGAATAGTAGCTAGGGCACTCAGTCACATGGACGCTGTATCTCATTACACCAAGTTTGTTCCTGCTACACTTAGTGGTAGTAACAGGGGTGTGAGAGGCCAGTTGACAAAAACGAGGAAAAGCGTCGCAAAGTCAAGAAAAAGGTCAAAAACGGGCTGAAAATGAATAAAAAAGCTGAAATTTTAACACAAGAAAATTTACAAAAACAAGGAAATCAGCTGAAAAGAGGAACTCTCACATCCCTGTAGTAAAGGTGTAATTTCTACATTGATCAGTTAAAGCACAAATGTACAAAATGGCTTGTTCTTGCCATTCGAACAATAATGACAAGATTTGGGGGAAAAATAAATTTTGAGTTCAAAAAGTTCAAAATGAAGAATCATGACTAACTAATGAGTTCACAAAAAGTTGATTTTGAGTCATTCACTGACAAAATTCATAAATCACTCACTCATACGGTGACTCACACTAAACAATTCTAAATTACTGATCAGTAAAATGGTTTGGGGTACATTTGGGACTAATATGCAGCCATTTATATTCACATGTAAAAAAAATTACCTTAATAACAAAATGAATCAAAATTAGCTGTAAAATTGTTTAGAGAACACTTGGGACCAATAGTAACTTGCATTCACTTGGTAAAAAACTAAAGTTTCGGCCTTAAAAACCACCTAATAAGTAAGATAAGGTGTGCACTAAACCTAATTAAATCCACGTTATTCACCATTAAATCTATTAATGTTACTCACAGCATGGTGGATGCTGAGTGCAGAAACCTACACCCAGTGTTTGAAATAGAAAATAAAAGTTACATGTACAAATGAGATAATTTGTCAAAAATGGGCTGAAAAACACGAAAACCTGCATGCACAGGTAAAATTTTATATGCACAGAGCAAACTTTACATGTAAAACCCCTCTATTTCGAACACTGCTTACACCAATGGGAATACAATGTCAGTGCCAGTATATATGCATTAAGAGCTCCGTCACACATTAACGTATAGAACTTAAAGTGAGATTCCTTTTATCTGTTTGCGGTGCGGTGCGCTTTGCACTGTAAGGGTACTGGTAGTGGTGTAATTTAAGGCTGGGGTAGACCTTCAAATGGCATGAATGGTTTTTGTACTCTAACTCTCAAACTAATTGCATAGACAATATAAAAGTATACATTTTTAGCAGTGAATTTTTACCCTGAACACATTGGCGATATCGATTTTTGACCAAAATGTCGATTTTGGCAAAAAAATGCCAAAAATAATCATTTTTGCCCCAAAATTTCTGGAAAGCCTAACTAAAATTTGCATTCGTGAAATTTTGAACTTTTTTGCTTTTTGGAATTTAAAAACAAATGTCTAGGAACGGTTTTCTCAATTTTTTGATTTTTATCTTATTTTTTGAAAAATTGCCAAAAATAGGCCAAAAATTGCCATTTTGGTGGCAGCGGTGGGATTTGTTTACATATTTTGACCTATTTTTGCAATTCTTTTTAAATCTAAGAAACAAATCAAAAATTTGAGAAAACCGTTCCTAGACATTTGTTTCTAGATTCCAAAAAGCAAAAAAGTTCAACATTTCACAAATGCAAATTTTAGTTAGGCTTTCCAGAAAATACGGTTTTTGGCATTTTTTTGCCAAAATCGACATTTTGGTCAAAAATCGATATCGCCAATGTGTTCAGGGTAAAAATTCACTGCTAAAAATGTATACTTTTATATTGTCTATGCAATTAGTTTGAGAGTTAGAGTACAAAAACCATTTATGCCAATTGAAGGTCTACCCCAGCCTTAAAGCACACGATTTAATGGTATCAGGTTAACCGAGAATCAATTTTGACTCGTTTTCAATGTGGTTCTGCATGTGGTGCGTTTTGAATCGATATAATGGTTTTCAGTTAGAGCGATTCCTTCTATTCGGTCCGTTTGCGGAGCAGCTATCTGGAAACGCATGTGTTTATTTGAATCAGTCCCTATAGCAATTCATTTTGAATGCGTTTTGGTCATGCGGAAACATTTCATACAGAAGATGATGACATGGAACCGCATTGAAAAACGGACAGTCAAAATTGAATCTCAGCTTCAACCTGATCAGGTCCTGATACCATAAATGGTGTGCTTTACAGTATACCATAAATGGTGTGCTTTACAGTATACCACTACCAGTACCCTTACAGTGCAAAACGCACCACAACCGCACCGCAAACGGATAAAAGGAATCCCACCATAAACGTTACATACTTGTTGAAAATGTGCCACAAATATATGCTCCGCATGTTTATTGGAGACGATTAAGAATAGCAATAAAATCTCTGAATATATGTCATTAATGTAATCCACCTTGAATTCTACTTTGCCGCTCAACTTCTAATACAAATCCCCTATCTGATAACCCACAAAATCAGAAAGAAGAGTCATAATATATATAAACCAAAATTATTTTGGAACGTTGCCAAATAATGTAAAAAAAAAAAACAATTTCAAGAACGGATGAATCACATAAGCATTACTCTCAAAAAATTAAAAAAAAAGGATAGACCATAAATACATCAGAGGATACAGTACTCAAACGAACCATCAAAAAAATTAAGAACTCAAATGACTAGGCCCTAGAGCTACCCTCGCATTTTCACTATGTGGATCACAAACTTGAGATTGGCATCATCAAGCTTCCCCTTCATAAAAACCTTTGCTGCACGACACCATATGACTTTGACTTAGAGAGGGGGCACTCCACATTATGTAGGGTAGGGGTGTGGATCTTAAAAGCTGATATTTTTCTGTTTTCAAGCACAGCTTATAAACTGAATATTTTCGCCATTTTGAATTTATGAAATGAAATCTGGGGCAAATTTAGTCTGCAGTGCTGATATTAAGTGGAATTTTTGTCAAATTTCACTTGTAGGAGTCAAAATTTGTTATTTTTGCTCAAACTGGTGACCTAAGGAACAGAGTCATTCTACGAGGGTCTAAAGGACAAGAATTTGAAAAGGGAGAAGAGGGGGTATCGACTGCTTGACTTGTACTTCTTGCTCATATTTAAAGATAAAATTGTATGATAAAGTGCCCCTCCCCCTCCCTCACACACACTATGCTGTCAAAGGGAGGTCTTGACCTGACCACCAGATAAAAGGTGTCCTGACCATTTATTTCAATGCCTGCCATCTACACGAGCTACGTAGCAAAAAGGTGGTTTTGACTTACGAACACACAGGTATCCTAAATGTTTGAACCCCCTCCTTCAAACACAGACTATGACAACTACCCATGCATGTGAGATTCATAGAACCCTTGAATTTCTGAAAAGGCCAAAGGGTGTCTTCATCGCCAGATATAGTATCCTGCCCATATATATTAAGAGTCCCCCTCCCCTCTCAAACAAACCATGACAAATAATACTTGCATGTGATTCATCAAGTTCTAGAAGTTCTAAAAGGGGTCTTGACAACCAAACATAACTACCCTGCCTATATATTGAACTGCCCCTACCCCCTTACACTCAAACCATGATAAAACTATTCTGGCATGTGCCAGGTGAGTCATAGAGCCCTAGAATTTCTAAAATGTCAACTTTTGGTTGGCGTAATCCCGTGGATTAAACCAGCTTTGTAGGTGTATGGTACTATATGAAGAATATATTCAACATTGCATGCAAAGAAAATGTTGAAATCAGCTTCTTCCTAACTGTTTCATTTTCACTTAGATCTTTTTTATTAAATCTGAAACCTGACAAAATTGTACTTTTTATAATCAAATATCGGTAAAAATAGAAATCATGCAAACTTTCATGGATGCAAGTCTAAGTTCTGTTGGCCCTTATAAGTCAATGTTGAGTTTCCCGTCATATTTTGCTCAGCTCATAATAAGGCAACTATTTCATTTTTCATTATTTTTTATATCTATTAATTTGGGCTATTTTAAGGCCAATTACATTGCTACACTGAGTACACTCACTTATTGGCAATTTGTTAATGTATACATCATTAAAACTAATGTTCTAATAATTTTGGTATAGGCTACCTTATCATGACTTCAATTTAAAGAAAACAATGTTTACCTTCACCACCAAAAATATGAAATTAATTCAAAATAGTAGAAAAAGGAAAAAAAACATTGTTCTAATTGGCAGATTTTAAAATAATAAAATATTTTGGGATTTTCGCTTTTGAAACGAGGGTCTAAAATCATAACGAGGGCGGGTGACGGGAAGCTCAATATTGACTTAAAAGGGCCTTATACAAAAATAACAAAATGAGTTATCAAAAATATGCAAGATTTACACTGCAAACTCTACTTGTCGGGTACCGTAACGGTAACCAATTGTTAAATCTGCCAAATTAGTTATAAAAGTGACTTTTAGATGCCAGATAAGAGTTTGCAGACTTTCAGGAATAAAGGCCGCAATAGAAAGCTACATCATCATGTCCAGTGAATGAAGTCAGACAAAACTGCTCAGTTTATTTTCACTGCAATTCTTGAATTTCCTGAATTTCCTAAGGTTTGTTTTCAGCGCAGTGAAGATATGCGAAATTGGTCCATTTCCTAGAATATGCAGAAAATGCAAGAAATATCGTAAGTTTGTCGCTATTGTGCTAAGTAGCCTAGCACAACTTGTCCCCTGGGTCATTCCATGCCAACTCAACCAAGGGTATGGCTGGTCACCCTTTCAGATTTTGTTCAAATTCACTTATAACATAGCTCTTATACCCAAATG